>OU898276.1:193727756-194027759 GCA_918026665.1 Diabrotica balteata | reverse complement strand
TATAAAAATGATAATATTTTTTTTAATCTATGTTATTCATTTTAAAATCGTGATGGTTATTCTGCGATGCATAAATATTTGTAAAATATAGAATGCTCTCAATTACTTTTTTATCAAAAAAGAGTGAAAAAACTTCAATATATGACTTGCCTCCATGGTTTGCTTTTATATTGTCTAAAATATCAATTAGACTGATGTTAAATTACTACTGAGCACGAAGGAGCATCTGTTGTTACAACTTGAGACAAATTTGGATTTACTATTTTTGCCTGGTTTTTTCTTTGAACGTCATATCTGTGGTTCAGAGGAATAGCATAATCAGAATCGTCAGAACTTGTATTTCATTGATCAAGAACGAAAGTTAGACGTTCGAAGGCGATAAAATACCGCCCTAGTTCTAACCATAAACGATGCCAGTTAGCGATCCGTCGACGTTCCTCCGAAGACTCGGCGGTCAGCTTCCGGAAACCAAAACTTATGAGTTCCGAGAGAAGTATGATTGCAAAGCTGAAACTTAAAGAAATTGACGGAATATTTACCTGCAATATCTGATATTATTCATTTTTCACAAATAATATTATCATCAATGTCTTCTACATCAGAAAATTTCTAATCTAATCTTGGCGCAAATAAACCACATTAGGTGAGTCAGTATTTTCACAATCTGAGTCTTTTTCTAACAAAGCTATTAACTCTTTAGTAGTTAGTACCATCTTCATTTCATATATACACGTATTTACATGATAATAGCTTAGCCTACTTCATTTTAATTTATATGAACTTCATAATATATTTTTATATTTATATAAACAAGGAAACTTTCTATAAATAGAGAATAATGTGTAATGATAAGATCGAACATTTCAGATTGTTTAGTCTAATGAGAAAAATAAGTATTTCCAAAGTTGTCTGTTTTTTGAAGTTTTATATTAGGTGCTCTCTAATAATAAAATTTACTTTAATTTGTTAGACAACTATAAGATACCTGTCAAAAGATACATAAAAATTTAATAATTATATCGGTATTAGATTTAATTTTTACGTAAATACTTATGTGTTTAAATAGATAAAATTAAATCAATTTAAATCTGTAAAAATATCGAACTTAGTAATGAAGTTCGGTTCGGTTCGTAATGCCCCTTTGTCCGCTTCTCGTCGATCGATGCTGGTAGGGTTAATAAATGTTGAAGTTGTGGAGTAAAGGTGATTATTTATTGACAGCAACTCGTAATTACACAATATGGTGTTCGTTCGGTAACTACTCAATATTGACTGTGTTCATTTGAACACAAATCCCCAATTTATAATCTCACACATAATAGATACATAAGCACCTTAGGTCATTGCTTCGTTCATATCACACCACCTAGCTTTTGCTTATAATACAATTTAATCTACGCCTTAATTGCGACACTTAGGAAGTTCAATTAAACAATATTATTATTCGGCAATTTATTTAGTTGTAGGTAAATGAACTAATATTAAATTATCATACGATATGGTTTTGCAATATATATAATGCAAACTTATACACGGTGAAACTATAAAAGATTAAGAAGTTAAGAATAATGTGAGATTACAAATTAAGGGGTTAATTTGTGATTGAACATATTGGCCACTATATAAACCAAACAGACGAAAATATTTAAACACACATAAAATCTAAATAATAATAATAATAAACATGAAAGGGGAATCGAGAATCGGAAAGTAAACTCGGGAAAGATGTTTCCCGAGACTAAGGGTTTCCTACTTGCCATTCAGGATCAGGTTATTCCAACTAAAAATTACCTGAAATATATTGTTAAAGATCCTCAAGTCCAAAATGACAAATGCCGATATGGATGCCAAGCCCAGGAAACCATCCAACATCTTACCGGTGGCTGCCAGGCATTTGTCGGTACTGATTATAAAGAACGCCATGACTCAGTAGGAAAGATTATCCACCAAGAACTAGCTGACAAACTGGGACTTCTCCAAACCGACCATCTTCCTTATTATCAATACGCCCCTGATAGAATGCTTGAAAATGACCACTACAAGCTATACTGGGACCGCACTGTGCTTACAGACCAACCAGTGGCCCATAATAGACCGGATCTCATACTAGTTAATAAACTTACTAGACAAACAACACTTATTGATGTGGCGATACCCAACACCAATAATTTAGGTGTTAAATACAACGAAAAGATCGTTAAGTACAGAGATCTAGAAATACAAATCAGGAGACAATGGAGAATGGAAAGTACCCAGACACTACCTATTGTTTTATCTACTACTGGTGTTATTCCCAAAAACCTCATAGCGAACATAAAACAGCTGGGTCTAAATGGACATCTTTATAAGGCCATGCAGAAAGCTGTACTCCTCGCGACGTCCAGATGTGTAAGAAAATTCTTGGGAGATACTCCAACATACCAAGTCCACCTAGGGCTCGATAACACGGAAAGAGTCCCACCAGAGCTCAATCCTTTTGATACCGTAGGTATCTGGGATGAGTGAATTTTCCCTTTAGAGGGAGTGTGAGCCGTATGGCTAAATCTGGGAATAATAAACATAACACTAATTTACTCGGTTTTTGAATTATTATCTCAGTCGAGCAGTGCTACCTATAATTTGATTATTTAGAATTCATGTTTCAGCTAAACTATCTAATTCAAATCTAAGCTCATTAAGTAAAATTGATCTAGGAGGGGCTTTCTTTAAAGTACTACCTAAATTTGGTTGTGATGAAGTATGTCTTCGAGGCGCTGGATGAGGTTGGATGTAAGAACCTTGATGCCTTTGTTTTCTGGCTCTCTTGGAGTTTCGAAAATATCTGACTACCTTCCATGTAATGGCAATCAACATAACAATGAATAAAGTGACTAGTCCCGTGGTTAAATGAGGAATCCACTGATGTTAGCAATGGTTTTCCACGTGTGTTCTGATATATCTTGGTCAAACTGCTCTGCCTCAAGTGTAATATTTGGCAACTCATCTCCCCGAATATCTATATTATGTTTGGGAATGTTGTTCTGCCTTATGATTGGCCTTTGCATAAGCTCTGCAATGGGACTGACGGGAGTCTTTAAGTAGCTTCCAATTGCTGTTTCCAATCCGTTACTGGATGTGAGTCACGTTATGTTCGAGTCTGAGCAACGCATTTTGGTGACAGTTTTATAAAACTCGTTTGATCGATTATGTGTTCAGATCGAGAACCATCGCACATTATAGCTAAATTTATAGCGTATGGTGGAATGACTAACCACAGATTCGGTGTGCTCATTTTCAACCAACTGGCTTCTTTTATCGTGTATTCTATTATATTGCAAGTGGTATTGTCGTTCTATCATATAATTCATTTAAGATACAGTTTGGCTGAGTATCCATATTAATGATTCCCATTGTGAACATCCAACTCTCCTTTGTTTAATTCTATACACCTTCCTTTTTCTTCATATGTCACTTCAAAATAATGTAAGGTATTGTAATCTACTGCAAGTAGATTCCTTGGGACCAACAACGAGCGCACAACACCACCTCTCACCGATAACGGAAGAGCTGTGACTCTCAGTAGGTTGTATCTAGTGTTGTCAATTATTAGGAAATAGCCAATAATGACGATGTCTCCTTTTTCATTTTGTATGACCGTATCTATTATTGGTTGCCTTCTTATATCTACTCCTTGTGGAAGGAACCTTGTAGCATTCGAAATGATTGACTCTATTTGTCCAGGTTTTATAATGTCTATGAAGTGTCCATGATTGTAATGAAGATTTATTATTTTTTCGTATGTGTTCGAATATTCTTTTGCATATTCCATTGCACGGTTATAATTATTTATTTAAGTAAATACTTCTATCTCACATTATTTAAGAATAATGTGAGATTACAAATTAAGGGGTTAATTTGTGATTGAACAAAATCTTAAACTTAAAACCAAATAAATATAACGTTTATAAATAGCAGACAGCAATTCTATAAATAGAGAATGAAGTGCAACGACGAAATCGTATGTTAAAATTTCAGATTGTTTCGTCTAATGAAAAAATAAGTATTTTGCAAAGATTTCTGTTTTTTGAAGTACTGTATTAGGAACCCTATAATAACAATAAAATTTTACTTTATTTTGTTGAGATAACTATAAGATACCTGTTAAAAGACACAATTAATCATGTGTTTAAATAAATAATTAAATTTTTTTGGTACGCCTCTGCAAAATTGATAAGTGGAATATGATTTCGTTGAAAAGTTATCGATAAGAGCTTTGTTAAGTGCGATGTTGCAATGTAATCACCTTCAATTAAAAATTTTTTTAGTATAGTCTCCATTATTATGAAAAAAACTTGGGTTTATTTTTCCTGTTTCGCACATCCTGACAGACTTCCTTTGTTTTTTTTTATTGACATCTGTCAAAAGTGTAACACCATCGAAATCTCTGTGTGTTCCATACAGTACGTAAGAAACATAAAAATGCCTTTCTTTAACTGGGGGTAAATTTTACATAATTCATTTATATTTTTACACAGTCATTATTTTAAATATTTTGCATTTTGTACAAAATTTTATATCAACAATATTATAATCAACGTATTCTCAACGAATTATTTTTAACAATTTGTTGCAAGTTTTAGTATAAAACTGAAAATTCTAAACTTCAATTCTGAATTTTGAAGTATTTTCTAAAATTCTAAATTTTAAAATTAACTTTTTTTTAATATTCTTAAATTTTTCTCTTCTGGTAAAGCTTTTTTCAAATCATTTATTTTTTTGTTACAGGTACGTCATTCAATTTGTTATAAAATTTTCACTTTGGTAAGTAATGAAAATGTCTGTAATCTTATTTCAGACTAGATATTTTTAATTTTCAATTCTAATTTAAATATTGTAATAATATCTACATAATAACTTTTACCTTTCGTTTTGATCCCTAAAACCAACGCTTCCATGTCTGATCGACCTGCAGAAAGCATTCCACACAATAAGACCAAACATGTAATCCATCTTTTGTATAATAGAGAATTTCCCTTAAATATCATAATAACTAATAAAAACATCTACCAAAAAAACACAGCAAAAGTTAGAATTGATGGGCAACTTACGGTAGGTACCTATTCGCTCCGTGCGTGACCATGGTAGGGGTACATTGAAACGATGCCAGCGTGCGTAGCGGCGAAATATGACAAAATTGGAATATTGGACAAATATTCTTACGCATAAATTTTATCAAAAATGTGTTGAAATACATGTTGCGTATTTAATTGTGCTAATAATAGCAAAAACAGTGAGTGTAGTTTTTATAGGTTCCCAAAGATTACATATAAATAAGAAAAAAGAAAAAGATGAATTCGTGCTATTAATATGAAAAAGTAAATATGACATAATTTCGTTGTTATGCAATTGAAATAGGAAAAATTTAAATAATTTACCTTGAATGATATTTCATAAGGCTTCAAGCCAACTGCAGATGACTTTAGCTTTTATATCATAACTTTTACTATTACTGTTTTTAATTATATGCTCTTTTGCGTGAAAAACTTGATTTGCCAGTACTAGATTTTTCCCTATCTTTTCCGTTTGGAGTTGAAAAGATATATTGTGATGAATTTTGAGAAACCCAGTTTTTAATAGTACATTTATTTTGTACATAAACTGAAAAAATATAGTTAAAAACTAATTTATTAATAATTGTCAATGTCGCATGTATTTAACAATGTCAAATATATGTCATATGTTTAACCTGAAAATTGGGACTCCAAAATTGTCAGTTGAAGGTGGTAGGTGTCGCGTCAGTCACGCACGGAGCGAATAGACGGAATAAGACGCTGTGCATGATTGATGTGATGATTGCTAAATGTTTAGAGTTTATCTTTTTTGGTATTATTATAAGTGACAGTAGTGTTACCTATTCTTTAACAGTTTTGTAGCCCTTTCTAGCTTTCCAGATAAATATATTTTTATTTGAATTTCTGTTCTTTAATGTTAATATATGAGATTAAAGTTGTATTGCTATACAAGATTTATAAAAATAACATATAAGTAAAAGTGTCCCTGATACAGCTTAAAACTAATTTGTTTAATTGACAGACGGACCCGACCACAGGTTGAGAACTCATTCTAGACAAAACTAAGAGGTCCGTTGACCACAGTTTGGGAAACAGTGCATTAATTACTTTAATTATACAATTGTTAATATTTGTAGATTTTTAATTTGATTGCATCAAATTGTTTTTACTAACCTTTATAAATCAACGTGGTTGACACCTTTGGTTGACAGTTCGGTTAACACCAAATGATCTTGACTCTCTTTATAACATTGATAATTATTACCTTTATAGGTGTGATCGTCGTAATCGACGTGGAGGAGGACCTTGTATCTACTTGTCTTCAGAAATTACTAGTATTTTCTCTGTTACATATCTGGATATTACTGTCTCTAATATGGAACTTTTTGGCTTAAAAATATGTCATTAAACTCTTTTGTTTTTTAACTAATTACCCTTATCTCATCATTTGATGAACTGTCTAGGCTAGAGAATCTGATTGTTATTAAAGACTTTAATTTTGAAGATATTTTACGGCCTACAACTGATCCACCTAGTGGCTTAACAACTTGCAAAAATGTATGTACAGATTTTGTATTAAATTCTAATTTACATCAATACATAACGGAGCCGACTCGTTTCAGAATCAATAATTTACCATCTGTTTTGGACTTGGTATACTCTAATGATCCCCATTGATTGACACATCCCTAATAAGCTCTCCAGTAGGTAACTCACATCATGCAGTTATAACGTTTTATATTCAGTTTAACTTACAGTCTTCTTCTTCACGTGCCATCTCCGCTACGAAGGTTGGCTATCATCATGGCAATTTTGACCCTGGAGGCTGCCGCTCGGAACAATTGTATGGAAGTGCAAGCAAACCACTCCATACTTACAGTACGGTACTCCTATTCCTGATGTTAATAAAACGGTATATGAAATAATTGATTTTGAAAATGCAAATCGCCGACTAGCTGATATTGATTGGAATGATGTTTTCGGCGACATAAGGAATCCAATTGTATTCTGGGATAAGTTCTTACACGTTGTTAATGTTTGCAAAAACCAAAATACCTTTAAAAAAACCATATAAAAAATTAACATAAATCCTTGGATTACTGGGGAATTAATATATCTGATCAATTATAAAAGAAAGTTGTGGAAAAAATATAGACGTAAAAATCGCATAGGGATTTACTAATTCTGCGAGACTTTGCCAAATATTTAAAGAAATCTCTACATGAAGTTCGTGTTGCCTACAAAGAGAGTATAGCCATTAGTAATAACTGTAAAAAATTGTAAAAGTATATTGGATCCTCGTTGACAACAAAAATTTCTTTACCTTTACTGGAAAATGATAATGGAGATATATCTCAAAATAACTATGAGAATGCCAAAGTCCTCGCCAGTACTTTCTTTAAGATTTTCTCTATCAAACCTACTAATCATCAGTTGCCTAATATTACTTCGTCATGAGTTTCTTCTTCCCTTGAAATTATAATCATTACTCCTGAAAAAGTTAAACATCATCTTCAAAGCCTAAAAAATAATTCATCTCCTGGTCTCAACTTATTATCTTCTTTATTTTTAAAGAACTGTTCTGATGCTTTAGCTTACCCACTGTATGTGAATATATCCTTATCACTCACCACACATATTTTGCCTCCTATATGGAAAACCGCATCTGAAACACCGATTTTTAAAAAAGGAAACAAATTGGATCATAATAACTATGGTTCTATTAGCTTAACACCTATAATATCTAAGATAACGGAATTTGTTATTGTCAAGACAATTTCTGATTTTCTGCAAAATAAACTGGTTATATCAGAACAGCAGCATGATTTTGTCAAAGGACGTTCTACAATGACAAATCTTCTCTGGTGTGTCAATGAATGGTCAAGAGCATTAGACAGAAAAGCCTTACACATTATTTACCTCGATTTTGCTATAGCTTTTGATCAAGTTCCAAAGCGGAGACTATTATATAAATTGGAACCCCTTGATATCCGTAGTCAATTACTGAAATGGATCGACGCCTATTTAGCAGATAGAAACTCTCCATTTATATTGACTCCAATATTCTTCCAATCATTGTTTCTCATAGCACTCTGCAACAAAGCGGTGAATAGCTCCTTGCCTAATATCCCTCTCGAAGTGAAATATATTTTAAAATGAAAAAGACAGCAAATATTTGATTTCACGCAAACAACTCCTATGTATATGTTGATACGTATTTTGACCTAATAGGTCTCATCAGAATAGTTATGAATAACTGTTCTGATGAGACCTATTAGGTCGAAATACGTATCAACAGATACATAGGAGTTGTTTGCGTGAAATCAAATATTTGCTGTCTTTTTCATTTTATTTCGGATATACTCTGTGTGAGTACAAGAAGCACAATTCGCTAAGGATTTCTGCTTAGTTGTAAAGACATGTCGTGGAATGCAAATTTTAGATTCCCCATGTCCCTTTTAACATCTTTTATCAACGTCTGTTTGCCTTGCAATTTTTAGAAGGCTCAGATTATAAAGCAGAAATCTGAATTGTGTTTCGAAACTATTTTACGATTTTCGTGTTAGAGTTGGGAGTCTTTCTCAATTGAGAGAACGGTTTTAAGTGGGGTACCGCAAGGATCAGTTTTGGTCCCACTTTTATTCATAGCATACTTAAGTGGTCTACAATTTCACATTAAATGCAGCAAAGCTTTCTATGCAGACGACACGGAGCTATTTTCCGATCCCTTCGTAAACTTCCAGTTACTACAAGATGACCTTGATTGCATATCGGAATAGTGCTCTACTTAGATGCTGCCTCTTAATGTGGACAAATGTGTAGTTCTTCACATGGGTAAAAATAATCCGTGTCTTCCTTACTCTATTAATGGGCGCGTGTTAAAAACAGTGAAATTACATAATGATCTAGGTGTTATAGTTAATAACAATCTAAGTTGGTCGGAACATATTTTGCATATTTCTAAAAAAGCTAACAGCGACAGTGCACTAGGATGTCTTTTGGTCGCTCAAGATCTACGTATACAGAAAGACTAAATATGGGCAATCTCACTACATTTGAACAACGTCGATTTCGAGGCTATTTAATTATTCGGATATAAAATACACCTTTGGAAAGGTGGGGGATATGTTTATACTAGAACTAGACAATGATAATCGTCTTCGTGGCCACAAACTTAAGTTTAAAAAGGAAACTTTTTTAACAACAAGCAGACAATTTTTTCTCTGTACTCGAGTGTTCTCGATATGGAATAGCCTTCCGGCTGAGATCATAGATGCTACATCTGTCAATATTTTTAAAAATAAACTGGATGACCATTTGCTCCAGTTGATAAGTTGAACATTTAATTTGTACTAAACACTTGCTATTACCTATGTTTTTGTATATTTGTTTAGTTAGTTAGTGCTTAATATGTAACTATTGTAATGTGACCATTTAATTGCACAATATATAACAATGTTATATAGTAACAATGTATAGGAATATTATCACAAACAAAAATCAAGAAATCAGCATATGGACAAAATACATACAAGAACTCTTTGATGATACTAGATCCGAACAACCTCCATCCTACATATGTGATGACCACTTACCAATCACATCAGATGAAGTGCAAAAAGCTATATTACAACTAAAAGATGGCAAAACTCCTGGACCTGACAATGCATATGCTGAGCTCATAAAACTATTTAACACCGACGGTATTTAACACCTAACAAAAATATTTAATGACATATATTTAAGCGAAGTAATACCAAGAATATGGCTGAAGTCGACCTTTATTGCTTTACCAAAGAAAACAAAATCCATATCCTGCAGCTCCGAACCATCAGCTTAATGAGTCATATTTTAAAATTATTTCTAAAAATCATACATCAAAGGATATATAGACTGTGCGAAAAAAAAAAAAATCAGCCGTACACAGTTTGGTTTTCGGAATGCAGTGGGCAAGAAAGAGGCTCTCTTTAGTATACAAGTGCTATTCCAACGATGTAGAGACGTGAACTGCGACATTTATGCGTGCTTCATTGACTACCATAAAGCGTTCGATACAGTAAAGCACGACAAGCTGATGGAGATATTAACCAATATTGGAATAAACACCTGTGATTTAAGAATTGTCAGCAATCTGTACTGGTATTAAACATCATCTATTAGGACAAAGGCAGGAGAATCCGACGACATCAAAATCAAACGTGACGTCCGTCAGGGATGTATACTATCACCACTGCTGTTTAACATATATTTTGGGGAAATCTTTCAAGAAGCAGTGGGTGATGTTGAAGCCGGAATTCGAATCAACGGAGAATCTATCAATAACATTAGATACGCGGACGACACGGTAGTGTTCGCTGACAGCTCTGAAACCCTCCAGGAGTTAATGAACAGAATCACAGAGGTCAGTCAGAGATACGGACTTTCACTAAACACTAAGAAAAGAAAATGCACGATGATCTCTAAGAAGGAACAGCAATTTGGACAAATCAGCGTAAACGGTCAACAAATAGAAAGAGTAAAAACAAACTCCTACCTTGGTACGAACGTCAATGAAAATTGGGACCACTCCATAGAAATCAAATGTAGAATAGAGAAAGCAAGATCTGCATTTCAAAAAATGGCTAAGTTATTTCAAATGTCATGATTTATCAATGCCCATAAAAATCAGGTTACTACGATGTTACATCTTTCTTGTACTGTTGTACGGAGTTGAGTCATGGACTCTGACAGACGGCACCTGCAAGAAAATTAAGGCTTTTGAAATGTGGCTTTATCGTCGCATCCTAAAGATATCGTATACCGACCACGTTACTAATGAGGGTGTTCTGTTGAGAATGAAAAAAGAAAAAGAGCTGTTAACCACAACAAAAACAGCCAAAATCGAATACCTCGGTCACATCATGAGACACAGCGAAAGATATGGACTGCTGCAACTAATCTTGCAGGGAAAAGTAGAAGGAAAACGGGGACCGGGAAGGCGAAGGATTTCCTGGCTGAAAAATCTACGAACGTGGTTCAAAACAACAACCACAAATCTTTTTAGAGCAGCAGTGTGCAAAGTGCAGATTGCCATGATGGTCGCCAACATCCGAAACGGATAGGCACTACAAGCACAAGAAGATATAACAATGTATATGAGTTTTGCGATTCCTGCTCAAATTTATTGTAAAATAAGTAAATAAATAAAAAACTTCGTTATCGCTTATACAGATTTTATCATTAACAGTAAAAATATCTCTTATCTGGTTGTCTCCCATTATCTCCTCCATTTTCGATTTTTTACTTCTCTACAAAGTATGAAGTAGCCATATATAAATAACATAAAGTAACAATTGTTACCAATTGTTTTGTTACGGATAGCAAAAGTTATCTGACGTATGTCTTATTTGCAAATTTTATTTTTCAGATTGACACAAACAATTTCATAGGGGATCTGTCCAAAAAGCTAATATCACCTTTGGATTAGCTATTTCCCAGCCTCTATCATTCTCGTTCTGTGTAAAGACACATAAAAAGCTGGTACTCCAAATCCCTACGTGAAGAACGTTAAATTCGGGGTTTACGTTCCCGACGAATCTCGGCCTAAGAGTGATTTTACACTTATCGGATCGATGAGTACATGACATTTTATTAGGTCAATACGCTAATTACAACATATATAAGATGATATTTTTTTAAATTTTCTATTTTTGAGTTTGTAAATTAAATGAATACAATGTTTTTTAACCCCCTCTGTGGCTCAGTGGTAAGAGCGCCTGCCTTTAAACCTAAAGATCGTAAGTTCGAATCCCACCTGGTTGGAAATTTTCGTTTATTAAAAAAAATTAATAAATGAAAATAATTTCTATCCTTGTGTGATCGGTACACACCGGAGGGACCGCAGACGTTCGGATACAATTAGCGTCTCTTAGCAAAGACAATGACGTCGACTTTGCTAAGTATCAAGACAATTACTCTACACACACACACACTAAACCTCAAATTGTAAGATTGGCGAATGGATTTAGTGTCCGCAGTCATTTAAACACAAACAAACAACAACAACAATGTTTTGCAATAAATACTCTGGTACATTTTATTTATTATATTATTACATTTCTTTCTTTTTTTTTTATTCAAGACCAATCGCCTGTTTAAACTTCATCTAGCTGCAATATGTTCAGACTGCCGCTCCACCTTCTTACGATTCTCCGTTCCGTTGGGACGTTTTCACTTATTTACCTATCTAAAAGAGTCTTTCCAGCTATGCGATGAGGCACCTTCAGTTCTGTTGCTTAAACAATCTTTTGGTTTTTGTTATTCGTGGTGTAGTCTCTGGGATAGCGGGTAGGAACTCATTAAATTCTTGAAGATACTCCTATCAGGGAAAATGAATCAATCCCTGCCATCCACAGATTCCGGGGGTTTTATGACCCGGGAAACTAGTACCTACCTATTTAGGGTCTCTTGTTCAAGGTCACGGATGAAGTCTACAACGGCAGCCTCGGCGTAGCCGTACCGAAGCAAAACTTCGGTACGCTGCGGATGACGTAAGTGGCAAACCTCGATTTTAGGGTTGATATAGAATCAAGTCAAATATTGACCAACGGTTTTGGGCAGAGGAGCTGGGAGATGTAAGGGCACTATTTTGTTCTGAGATAGAGAAATCTATCTCGAAGGCGGATAAACCAAGGAATAGTCAACGGCATAAGGATGCAGAAGGCAATGGGGAACCACTGCATTAAAGACTCATATAGTACCACTAGAAATCGTTATGGCAGTTAGTGAAAAGCATCACCATACTAATCATGGTTCTCGAATGCCAAGATTCGGCAGGGGGAAAATAACAATTATGACAGGTCTCCCTAGGTCGTTAACCGACAAAATCCCTGCGTACTAAAAATAAAAAAAATCATTTTTAAAATAGCGACATGGAATGTTAGAAGCATGTATGAGCCTGGTAAACTAAGGAACATAGAACAAGAAATGATGCGACTTAAGATCGACATATTGGAAATAAGTGACAAAATATGGCTCGACTCCGGCGAACTAAGTACAACCAATGGTCGTCTTTTCTACTCTAGTAGTACCGACAGCCAACATCGGTATGGAGTAGCAATTATTGTAGCGATAAAATCGTTAGAAACCAAATTGATAATATTTTAATAAACCACAGATACTGAAACGCAATACAATCGGTGAAAGCGTACCCAGGTGCAGATTCACCACCGTCGGACCACAATCCTCTTGTAGCAAAATTCCAACTCCACTTAAAAAAGATACAGAAAAACTACAAACGTAATAAACTAAACATACAAAAATTCAAATCAGAAGACGTCAAAGAAAAACTGAAACAAGAAATTAATGCAAACCTAGAATCCACACCGGAATCGCAGAATCGTAACCAAGTCGCAGAGAACTCACAACAACCAGATGCAAGAAAAGAGATTGGATAACAGAAGAAATCTTAGAAATGATGGAGAACAGAAGAACGCAAAAGAATATCAACATAAGTATCAACAGCTTCATAATCAAATAAGAAGGAAAATAAGAGAAGCTAACCAGACTTATTTCGCTGGAAAATCACAAGAAATAGAAGACTTACAAAACAAATATGAGAGCTTCGATCTCCATAAAAAAAGTTAAAGAATTAGCTAGGGTAGCAAAACAAAAAACCTCAAGCACACTATTGGACAAACAAGGAAACACTTTAGTAGAGACAAAACAAAAATAAGGAAGATGGAAAGAATATATAGAGGGATTATTCCATGACCAGAGACAGGAAAATATATAAGAAGATAATTAGAGTAAAGTCGAAGGACCCGAAATTACAAAGTCAGAAGTTATGCATGCAGTGAAGTTCTTAAAAATAATAAAGCTGCTGGTCCAGATGAAATACCAAGTGAATTGCTAAAACAGTTAAATGAAAATAAAAATAGTAGATCTTTTAGTCCAACTACTGAACACAATCAATTCCATAGGAATCATGAATTGTGTTTCGAAACTATTTTACGGAAAAATATTTTATGTAGCAAAAATCTGACATTGGCCCTCAGAATATGGATAATTAAATGCTATGTACATGTACACAGTGTACTCTAATTGCTTGAATTATAAGAACGCTGCCCTTGCCATTTTTATTCATACTCTGATCTCTTGGTGTGGATCTACTTTTGTGTTGATGTAAGCTCCCAGATATTTATATTTTGTCACTCTCTCTATTTGCTGTCCACCAAGGGTTAGTTGTTCATTATTTATTGGACTTCTTGATACTATCATAAATTTGGTCTTATCTGTGTTGATGTCAAGTCCCATTTGAATGCATTCACTATTTATTGGATCTAGTAAAGTTTGTAGTTCTTCTATACTCTCAACCATAATTACCGTGTCATCTGCAAACCTCATATGTTTACGATTTTTCCACCAATTTTTATTTCCTATTTTCTTTCCCATAAGGCTTTTCTGAATATGACCTGTGAGTACACGTCGAAAAGCGTCGGAGACAAGACACATCCTTGCCTGACCCCTCTCACATTCAGTATATTATTTGTTTCTATATCGTTCTCCTTTACTACTGCTTTCTGGTTCCAGTATATAGCCTTAATAAACTCAATGTCCTTTTTGTCTTAATTGATGTTTTTTAATTTATCTATTAACTTCATATGCTGCACTCGGTCAAATGCCTTCCTAAAGACTATGAAGCATCTTGACACTCATAATTCAAGGAAAAATAGAGAGTAGGAGAAGCGTAGGAAGAAGACGCGTTTCTTGGTTGAAGAACCTGAGAGAATGCTTTGGTTACAGCTCAAAGCAATTGTTCAGATCAGCTGACTCGAAGGTCAGTATAGCCATGATGATTACCAACCTTCGTCGCGGAGATGGCACATAAAGAAGAAGACAAGGTCTTTGCAATGTACGTCATTATAGGTCTTATATTGATCCATTAACATAAAAGAAAAACTGATCAGTTCTCCACGAACATTTGGAAGAAGCAGAATTAATCTGACCTGACCATAGGAAGTGTAACTTTTTGTGAAATTATGCTGTTGCAATTTGATAACTGTATATAAACATTGCTAAAATATTAACAAATTTCTTGTTAGTTTTGATTCTCCCCATAAAGTTAGTCAAAAACCCAGACACTACCAAATAATAAACCGTTGTTATACAATGTTGCAAACAAAAGACTGTTTATTCATACATTGTTATAAACAATGAAGTATAAGAACATTAGTGTATTTAGTTAAGGTTGCAGATGGCTTGAATTATTATATACCCACTCGTTGCCTCAACTTGTAAAAAACAACTTTTAAACCAACTGCCGGTTTAGAGAGAGATGAGCAATATCTGTCAAATAAGATAGTCGTGTCTGAGATAGGGGTCGCGGCCATCTACTCAATAGCCGATATATTTGTGGTTTATGTATGTCGAAGAAGACATTATTTTGGATAGCGGGTACTATCATTTTATTGGTGTAAAGAGTACAACCTACACTATTTGTTGCCAAAATTGCATTGCTGCTATATCGAGTACCGTTTAGTGGTATATGCATTTTGTTACAAATTTATCTAGTGTGCTGAACTACCTATTTCATTTCTTCTTCTTCAGATGCAAATCCACTAATGGATGTTAGCGATCACATTTTCCATTAATTCTCTATTTCTTGCAATATGTATCAGAGATTGTATGTCGTTAATCCCTGTCCATTGCCTTATGTTTCGAAGCCAGGACATTTTCTTGCGTCCCATTACTCTCTTGCCTTGAATTTTACCCTCGATTATAAGTTGGAGGAACTGGTATTTTTTATTTCGCATGATGTGACCTAGATACGCCGTTTTCCTTTTCTTGATGGTTTCGAAGAGTCGGCGTTCTTGGTTTATTCTTTTAAGGACATCTATATTTGTGATTTTCGCTGTCCATGGTATTTTTAGGATACGGCGATAAAGCCACATTTCGAAAGCTTCTAATCTGTTTATATCCCTCGTTTTGAGTGTCCATCCCTCTACGGCATATAGCAGCACTAACCATACGTAGCACTTAGTAAACCTTAGTCTTAGTTGAAGATCGAACTCTGAACAAGTCAGTACCTTCTTGAATTTTACGAAAGCTTGTCGAGCTTGCTCAATGCGACATTTTACTTCCCTGTCCGATGCCCAGTCTTCAAAAAGCCACTATCCCAGGTATTTAAATTTACTCACTCTTTTAATGGATTTAGTATTCAGTGTTATGGTAGAGTTTTCAAGTGCATCCAAGTTTCTGGAGATGATCATGAATTTGGTCTTTTTGGTATTAATCTCTAATCCCATTCGCTTACTGTATTCTCGATTATAGTGACAAGTTGTTGAAGATCGACTATGTTGTCACAAATTAAGACACCATCATCAGCATATCGTATGTTGTTGATCAATACTCCATTCACCTTGATTCCCATCTCTGTGTCCTCCAAAGACTCTTGAAATATGGATTCCGACTAAATTCCGTTAAATAAAAGAGGGGAAAGCACACATCCCTGTCGAACTCCTCTTCTTATATGTATGGGTTTGGATATATAATTGTCTATTTTTAACTGTGCCGTTTAATGCCAGTGCAAGTTTTTAATCCATCTTATGTCTTTTTGGTCTATATCAACTTTCTTGAGAATCTGCATTAATTTGTGGTGTTGGACACGATCAAACGCTTTTTGGTAATCTAAAAAGCATAGGAACACATCCTTCCTCTGATCGTAACAATTTTGGACCAGCACCTGTGTTGCTACTATTGCTTCTCGTGTTTCCAAACCTTGTCTAAACCCGAACTGGGAATCACTGATATCCCATTCATATTTTTTGTATAATAGTTGATGTAGTATTTTTAAGAATATCTTTAAAGTGTGACTCATTAGGCTAATGAGTCTGTGATCCTCACATCTTTTTGCATTGACTTTCTTGGGCAGGGGAATAAAGGTAGAGCGTAACCACTGTTGAGGATAGCAGCCAGTTTCATAAATTAAATTAAATATTTTGTGTAGTGCTGAAATTCCCCTTTCATCTAGTTATTTGAGTATTTCTGACAGGATCTCATCTGGTCCAGGTGCCTTATTGTTTTTTGAATTTAATATTGCTTTTTCTATCTCCTCTTTGGTGATTGAAGGGCCAGTCAGCTGGTCGTCTGTATAAACTTCACTCATGTGTCTATCTATTTCATATTGTGTCGAAATTTGAACTTTTTTAGGAACATTTTATTTTTATATAAATATTCATTGTATATTTATAAAATTTATATCTCTATACAAAAGTATTCTATTGCCAAGTGATTTTATTCTTTTCTGTTGTATTATATATTTTTTTTTGTAGACAAGCGGTTTGTGTGATATAGATATCAAAAGTTCGTATGTTTATTTTCTGAACAGCTGTGTATTTACCTTAATTCATTTATTTATTCACTCTTCGTAAAGCATTTGTCACGAGTATTTAAATTGGTATGTATAATCTTCTGTTTGTATGTTATTTGTTTATTCTGTTTACTTACTTTAAATACAGTTCATTTACAGTCCTATTCCTTTGATTTGTTTTATGATAGTATATAAGCGAAAGTGAGACATCGGCGAGTTCTAGATTAAACATATACATTCGCCTCTCTTTCTGATAGCCTCAATTGTTATATAGAGGTCATCGTATGTACATAAAGCAGCATGTGCTTTCATTTTTATTTATTAATATATTTTTGAACCATTAATAAGAATAAAATAGAGGTGAAAGCTGCAAATAATACAAATGTTTGATACTGGACAATAAATTATTACTGCAATATAATATGTCTTTTAATTCCAGCTGATATCTGATTTTTTATTAAAATTAAATTAAAAAGAATGAACAATGATAATGTAATAATAAATTGCTACCAATTGGTCTAGAGTAGATGACATTTAGTTATGGATAATATATAATTGCATTTTGTAATTAATTAATTGTAATATATTTACGAATAAACACACATACATGTTCTTTTTAGATCAATGGCGAAGTTGAATATATCCAACAATTGTGGAAATTTGCTTGACCCATTTTTAAGTAACTATTTTCTGTTTTACCTTTTTGACCAAAACTGTCAATTAAATTACCAATGGCGGAGAGAAATATATTTTCTAAACTAAAATTATTCAATCGCAAATGAAATTATAATGTTCAAAAAGACTTCCGCGGTTAGTACAATTAAATGTAAATCTGAGATCAATATTATTATAAAAAATAATACTAAACTCATTAGGCTTCCCGGTCATTAATACTGCGCTGAACTTTCGACATCCTCTCTGATACCTTCTTCAATGCTTCCGAGGTCTCAGTCTCTTGAACCTTCAGTCAATACTAAACTATTCACTAGTCACTGCATTACGGCTACTAGGGACACTGAAAAATAAAACAAATGCCTCTCACAAGCTACAAAATTGATCTGGAATGACCAGGTACAACAAAATTAGGATGGAAGCTGGGCACTGAATTATAAAATCTTCAAAGCTTGGCTTTTAAATTACTCAAGCACCTGTTTGGAACCATGTGAACATCTATAAAATTGTTTAAAACGCCGTTTTACAAATCCCTCAGGTGAAACACAGTACCAAACAAAACAGTGATTGCTCAGACAAAAATTGACACATTAGATTTGAGTATAACTCACATTTTTACAAACAAAATTTGCCGGTACCCCAGCCCATCCACGCCGCGTGTTTTCTCTTTAAAATCTTTTTTAAACCTCCAATTATAACTACACATTGAACTGCTACTGCCACTTTATACTATATTTCCATGACAAAAAAGGAAAAAACGAAAAAGAATAACGAATTTTAAGCTAAATCCGGACTAAACAATGAAGTAACCACTTTGATGATCCTGTCATCGAGTGCCTTAGTCTGAGAGCTAGTACGCACTCCGATGCGCATCGCTCTGCCTCAAATTTTCTTGTTGGCTGGTTAACTTGAAAATGCCACATAAATAGTTAAACACTTATAAATATCGGTGATTTTCAAGCCAGCCAAGTCAGTTCTTCTCGGACTCCTCTAGAGCATAGCGCTCTAGAAGCTCTGCGTATTATTTTCTAGACTCTGTGGCTGAGTTTCTTTTCAAATGTACCTGTTGTTTTATTTTATTCCTAATAGTGGTTTATTTTACTTTACCGTGTCTTGTCAACACAAGGTAACATCAAGAGAGCGTACTTTGTGCTTTTGAAGGGTTTTACACCCCTTATTTTCCACAAAAAGACAACCATCCATTGTACAGTGACATCATTCGTCCAACTCGATAAAAACCAAATGCAAATTGAACAAATTTCTATTTATTTGACGCGTAAAATATCCTAAGGCGGCTCTCGATCAAAGAAATACCCATCTGTGTTATATAACCAAACTTTAAAATGTGTTTATTATCAATTCCAGCGATGCAAAAGGATTGAAATATTATTTCGGCGTTTTAATTCATACAGGGTGATTTTTAATACATAGCAAAGAAAATACAAATGCTGCAGTATTGTATTTAAAGGCATCATTACATTGAACGATTTTTAGTGTCACACTGTTTCAAGAAATCTTCCACTTTTTGATCTTTTTAAACATCCTGTGAATATGTTTAGTTGGTCTCAGTTTTTCTGTTGATTTATTCTTAAAAAATAGTCTATTTAGGATTTTTTTTGTTTTTAATTGTGATCGCATTTTACTAATATACGAACTTACTACGTGCTATATTCTTGACACTGCGAACAGCCCAAGTGTGAAAACAGCCTAACCACAAAAAGTCGATTTTCCCTCTTCAAATCCTTATCGCTTTTATTACATCGGGTTTTTGCCGTATTTTTTTCGTTCCTGGAAATGTTGTATAAATCGACGGAAAGATATATCGTTGCGAATATTTACGTCAACAATGAAATAAATAGACGGCGAATTCGTGTCTTCTCGAAAAGAAAATAATTGAATACACGTTGTCGCGAAAAAAATATGACGAAAAATTGTTACGATGTTTTCCTTTCATTTTGCACTCTCTTAAAAATGAAAATATTGTCCTACACAAACGTGTTTCTAAAGAGTTACTAATATACTCCTGTTCGATTGTATACGGTTTTATATATTTTGTAGAACACTATTGTAAGGAATAAAAATAATTTTCTCTCCGTCGGGAAATTGTATGCACCAGAAAGCAATCTTGACTGGATATTGATATTTTTTGTTGTCGATTTTAAATTCAATATCATTTATAGAAATATTGCGTCAACAATCGACACAGTGGTTATCTGTTATTAAGCTTTACCTATTTTGTATACAGGGTAAGTCATGAGTAACTTTACATACTCCTACCTCGTATGGAGTCCCCTGTGGGGAATAACAATTATTTTTATTACATCCTTTATTCATTGTAATCTATTTCTACAAATCAAAAAAACAATAATCAATACGTTTATCACGTATTTAACACAGGGGATATGTAACAAGACGAGACTTAGACAGTGTTGGTCTTTGTCTTGCGCCAATATACCTGGTCTTAATTATAATTTATTCGTCTTCCCGGTTTGGACCGTGTCATTTGTGAGTGACCCAAAAGTGGGTTCATCTCGACGTTTCGCTACAATTGTATGTAGCTTCTTCAGGAGAACAAAGAAAAACAAAAAGAAAACAAAAGACAGGAAGATGGGTAGTTAGCAACGGTAACTCAGTTACTCAACGCAACCAGAGGCGAATACTAACTACCAAGATGGGCATTTGGTCACAGTAACTCAACTACTCAACGCAGCCAGAGGTGAAAACCAAATGCCAGGACAGGGATTCACGTCCAACAGCTCAGAACACTAACGCGTCGAGAGGCGGGGAGTGAATCCGACGATTACTCCGCTACCGCTCTATTTATAGTCGCGGTAACCTGTCGTGTCGGGACGTATCGGCACACTGCGTGGCGCGAACGTCAAGAAGCGCGCGCTGGCCAATCATGTGGCTGCATCGTGGTAGGGGCTCTTAGAAATAATATGGGTTTTTTCGAACAATATGGAATGACCAGTTTACACCCTAGGACGACAAATTCAGAATCTTCGTGTAATACTCCTGTGACTTTTCTTCCGTATATTCGAAATGTCACTGATAGGATTGGCAAAATTCTTCGCAAAGAAGGTATCAGGACTACTTTTCGACCACCTAAGAAAATCTCACAATATCTACCCTCTCCTAAGGACCCATTACCGCCCCTATCTTCCTGTGGTGTCTATTCTATTCCTTGTTCATGTGGACATGTGTATATTGGCGAAACTGGTCGTTCCGTCAAAACTCGGATTCAAGAGCATCAAAAATGCATTCGATCAGGTCTTTTCTCCCATTCTGCAATTGCAGAACACTGCCAAGAAACTGGTCATTCCATATTGTTCGAAAAAACCCATATTATTTCTAAGAGCCCCTTCTTTTATTCCAGGAAAATCCGCGAATCTCTAGAGATCCGAAAAAATCCACATAACATCAATCGAGAGGAAGGATACTACTTGTCTCCTATCTGGAATCTCAGTCTAGAGCCTCCGACCGGTCCCGTTACCACGATGCAGCCACATGATTGGCCAGCGCGCGCTTCTTGACGTTCGCGCCACGGAGTGTGCCGATACGTCCCGACACGACAGGTCACCGCGACTATAAATAGAGCGGTAGCGGAGTAATCGTCGGATTCACTCCCCGCCTCTCGACGCGTTAGTGTTCTGAGCTGTTGGACGTGAATCCCTGTCCTGGCATTTGGTTTTCACCTCTGGCTGCGTTGAGTAGTTGAGTTACTGTGACCAAATGCCCATCTTGGTAGTTAGTATTCGCCTCTGGTTGCGTTGAGTAACTGAGTTACCGTTGCTAACTACCCATCTTCCTGTCTTTTGTTTTCTTTTTCTTTGTTCTCCTGAAGAAGCTACATACAATTGTAGCGAAACGTCGAGATGAACCCACTTTTGGGTCACTCACAAATGACACGGTCCAAACCCGGAAGACGAATAAATTATAATTCTGACTCTGGCCGTGGAAGTATACGATCTCATTTATAACTGGTGTTGGTCTTAATATTGTACTCCTAGTCTTGGTCTTGGTCTTGCAGCAAGAGTCTTGCAAGTCTTGCAGTTACCCATTAGCCTATTGCTATTTATTAAACGTTGCTTTAGATCTTATAACAACGTAACAGAGTAACTACATTTTAAGCTTGAATTAACATAGCGATAATAAAGACCAACCAAATTAATAAATCTCTTAAACCACTGAAACCAGGAGCAAGTGTCAAATGTATTTTCTTCTTCGTTTATATTTTTCGTAATGTGCATAAATCCAGTTTTTAAAATTTTTATTACATATTTTTTGGGTCACATACAGTCTTTAAGTATATACCCGAACTACTATACTCGCTAAAACGACACTCAGTCCTAACTGCAGGACACAAGAGTCTCGCAGTTTTGGTCTTGGTCTTGCTCAAATAAGGCGGTCTTGGTCTTGCGAAAACGCAAGAACAAGACCAAGATGCAAGACCAATACCGATTTTGGGCAACACTTTCTAGTACATATAAATATTTGAAATATAAATAATACTTTACAAAGACATACAATTTTTATACGAAGAATGTTGCGTTTCGATTTAATTTGAGTCTCTTACCACTCCCTGACACGTGTTTCTGGGTCTACTCGTCATCAGAAGGAGTTTGTAAGAAGACTCAAACCAAATCAAAACGCACCGATTACTCTGGCAATTACGTGACAATAACTACCAGAGTATGCAACTAGAGACCTCTAGTGAGGAAAGATGAAGATATATATACTATACAATATACTATACAATACTATACAATTTTTAGGTATATATACTATAAGTTGTAGGTATAAAATGATAGAGTATACGTTTATGTATTTACAGGTATAGAAAGGTCTAAGGGATCACGGCGTTTTAGTCTTCTACCTTTCGGTCGGTTCAGTAGTCTATTTTTGTAAGTGCCACTGAGTGAGACAATGGTGTCTTTAATGTTTTGGATCTGAAATTCTTGATGTATAACATAATTGGACACATACCACGGAGCATTTGTAATATGTCTCAAAACTTTAGATTGGAAACGCTGGAGTTTCAGTAAGTGAGAATTAAATGCTGTACCCCATATCTGTATACTATAAGCACAAACTGGCTTTAGAATACTTTTATACAGTAATAATTATCGTATATTAATAATCTTCTTCTTCTGGTTCCTATCCGTTTCGGATGTTGGAAATCATATTGGCAATCATAACCTTGCTCGCTGCGGCTCGAAACAGCTCCGTTAAGGTTTTCTTAAACCATGTTCTTAAATTCCGCAGCCATGATATTCTCCTTCTACCGGGTCCTTGCTTACCTTTAACTTTACCTTGCAATATAGACTGTAGCAGGGAGTAACGGTGCTGATTTCTCATAACGTGTCCCAGATATTGCAATTTTATGCGTTTGATTGTAAACACAATCTCTGGTTCCTTCTTCATTTTTCCTAGAACTTCCTTGTTCGTGATCCTTGCTGTCCATGATATTCTCAGCATTCTTCTATAAAGCCACATCTCAAATGCTTCAAGTTTTTTAATAGTGATGTCTGTAAGCGTCCATGCCTCCGCCCCGTACAACAACACAGAGAAAACATAGCATCTCAAATGTCTCATTTTTGTATCAAGGGATATGTTGTGACTTTTGAAGATGGCGCTCATTTTGTTAAAGACCGTTCTTGCTTTTCCCATGCGGCACTTTATTTCCTGTAAATTGCTCCACTGTTCGTTAATAATAGTTCCGATTATATTAATAATACTGTATATTAATTCCAGTTACAGTAGCTTTGTTCAGATGTGCTTTCCCCAATTTAGTCGGCTATCAAAATGTACTCCCAAATATTTAACATCACTTTTTGTGGGTATTATGGTATTGTTTATACACACAAATGGTACACTTCTCTGCGTAAAGTAAATGTTATATGTGTATTGATTTGCCGCCATTTACTTTAACTCGCCACAGTTTTAACCATTTCTCTAGATTATTTAAATGAATTTGTAAATTTTAACAGGTTATAACAGAACACAACAACACAACACAGGCTGAAACAAAAATTATAATGACCAAGAAGGGAAGTATGAGAGCAGATGCATTTATAGAGTGGATAGATCACCTTTGCCGATTCAAAATTCTTGGACCAGCCCTTTTAATTTTTGATGGAGCTTCATCTTATTTAGACATTAGAATTGTAGCTGCAATAAAAAAAGATGTAACTTTGTTTTGTTTAGCGTCCAACACCACCGATGTCCCCATAAAAACTTTGTATTTATTCTTTAATTCTTAGGTTTAAAATTCATTATCCACGTAAATTTGTTTAAAAAGTGAAACTGGCCTTATTAAGTTACCAGTTCCAAATAAGGTCAAATATTCAAGATTTATTAAATGTTAAAATTTTATAGTTCTTTATTTATTTATTAAGTATTTTATCGTGAAATTCAAACATTTAAACATTTACTGGCTGGACAAAATGGTAACATGTGGTTATCTTTTAAAATTGTTGTAAACGACACAAGCTCTTAGATACTTACAAACATGAAAACAGTGATTACTCTTTCAAAACTGACACATTACATTGAGTATAATTCACTGTGTTCAACAAATTTTACCGGCTTCTTCAAACTATCTGCCGACGTCTGCCCACTCTCGTTACCATTTTCAACCTAAAAACTTGAATTATCTCGACCTCGATCTGAGTACCGGCTCCTACCGTTTTTTTTACCCCGCGAATCAAAATGAGACTAGCGAGACCGGAATTCTTTTGAAATGCACTTGACTTTGACGTACAAATAAGAACCAAATACAATCATAAATTCTTTCTTGGGGAATTACGAGTGTAAACAAGAACACCAAATTTTATATATAGCCCAGGAGTGTACTATAGTGTATTTTTATGTATGAGAGAGTAATAAAACAATAAATTATGTATGCAAATCCCTAAACTGTTGATACGGGTGACCCAATGAAAAACAGATATTTGTCAACAAGTTTACAGAAGTATATAGGAAAACAATTTTAAATTGAGTATGACCACCAGGTATAAAGGTTGGAGCA
The DNA here is from genome assembly GCA_918026665.1 of Diabrotica balteata. Taxonomy (NCBI): domain Eukaryota; kingdom Metazoa; phylum Arthropoda; class Insecta; order Coleoptera; family Chrysomelidae; genus Diabrotica; species Diabrotica balteata. Next base: position 194,002,657 of record OU898276.1, on the reverse strand, counting down.
GAATAGAATACAATAGTTGTGAAGGTTACTAATCCCTAAATAAGGTTGCCAGTGTCGGAGTGATGGAGGTTAACAGGTACTAATGAATTTGCAAGAAATGTAAGATGTTTATTTTATTGGTTATATATAACCAATAAAAGTTTAATAAGTACCTACCTATTTGCAAAATAAAGTTTAATTCTTTAGATAAAATAAAACGTTTTATTTTATCTGAAATGAGTGCATTCCACGAAGTAAGGGTTTCAACAATCAAACATTTAATTCTTTAATTCCAGGAATCTACGACAGTAATTGACTAGATAATTACCTTCTATACTTATTCCACAGAAAATGTGATAGTGGGTTTTTTCATTTTGTAGGAAGGTCCAAGTGGCGTATTCAAAATTCCTAACAGTTCACTAAAAGTAGGTACTTCAGTTGCAAGGTGCAGTTTATTGTGTATACTAGTGTTATGGAAAATTGGTAAACGCCGAAAAATTAGTCCTTTAATAGTTAATGAAAAAACATTAATATTTAATTGTTTTAAATCATTTACAGACAAACGTTTATGTGAAAGTGTTGATGAGACCGTTGAGTTAGTTAGCAGTACACTTGGTGTTGGGAAATCTACGATTTACAGAGTTATTAAAGAAGAGAAATGTGGTAGTTTTCGAATGCCACGTAATGCTCCAGGAAACCAAAATTTCAAATAGAATATCATTTAAAAGAAGGACTTCGACGGAAAGTGCATGAATTCTTCTTTAGACAAGAATTTTCAACATTGGATAAAGTTCTTGTCTCAGTTCGAGATGATAAGGTTTACCCAGAAATGAGTCGAAGTACGTTATGGAAACTTTTAAAAGAAATAGGCTTCCGCTGGAAAAAGAATCCCAGAAAGTCTATTTTATTAGAAAGAAGCGATATTGTCATATGGAGAAGACATTTTCTAAGAACCATAAAGGAAATGAGAAACCAAAAAAGAAAAATATTTTATCTTGATGAAACATGGATCAACGAGGTTTATACACCAAATAAATTTTGGCAGGATGAAACTGTTACAAGTCAAAGGCACGCTTTTGTAAATAACTTATCTACTGGTTTAAACCCACCATCAGGAAAGGGACGCAGGCTGATAATAGTACACATTGGCAGTTCAGACGGTTTTGTTGAAGGTGGTTTATTAACTTTTGAATCAACTCGTACGGTGACTACCATGAAGACATGAACGCTGATGTCTTTCAAGAATGGTTCGAACAAATGATAGATCTTCTTCCTAAGAACTGTGTAATAGTAATGGATAATGCAAGTTATTACTCCAGACTTATAGAAGGACTGCCCACAACCAAGTGGTTAAAAAAAGACTTGCAGAATTAGCTGAGTTCAAAAAATATTACGTACCATCCCGGATCTATAAGAAAGGAACTTTATTCGTTGTGTGCCCTTCATAAAGAAAAATTTTAAAAATACGAAATTGATGAAATTGCCAAAAATCGTGGAATGACAGTACTTAGATCCCCACCATATCATTGTGAATTAAACCCGATTGAACTGGTATGGGCACAGATAAAGAGTGAAGTTTCAAGAAAAAATACCACTTTTAAAATTCATGATGTTAAACAGTTGTTTTTGGAGGCCGTAAATAATGTAAAACCTGAAAACTGGGAAAAGGCAGTAAATTACACTATTAAAGAAGAGGAAAAAATGTGGAAGCTGGACAATATTACTGATAAAATGATCGAGCCAGTTATTATAAATCTTGGTTCTGAAAGTTCATCTTCTGAATCTGATTTGGATTTATAACAAGTAGCTGTAAGTTTTATATTAATATTTTTATTCATCTATTTAACATACCTTAGACGGTTTTAAAAACTCTTTTTCTCTTTGGTAATTTTTAAAAATTAAAAAAAATGTGAATTTTTAAAAACCCTTTTTAATGTAGGCCAGTCAGTTCTAATATAGTGTGTGATAAAAGAGGTCACTTTTGTTTACATACACACTTTATAACACTGAAATAATTCATTTATTTTTTACACTTATTCAAAGTAATTTTTCAATTAATCTTGAGCACGCCCATGGAGTGGTCGGAGGTACCAGTTAAAATTATGCTAATTACTCTCTCGTTCATAAAAATAAACTATAGATCATTTTTTATTATTTGAATATAAGATAGTTTTAAGGAATTTTCTGCATGCTACATTCTTAAAGTAAACAGTCCTTCGAGCCCATATTTTCTACACTTTTTCTCTCGCACAAAAGTATAGTTTCAATATAAGAACATAAAATGGTTTACCCATCGTATTAATTTAACTCTTTTGTCAAATTATTATCCTTGCTTATACGCTTAATATAATTGCTATTACTTCGTAGCTCCAATAAAATCTAATTTGTGCATTTCCACCGACTTCGTGTTCTACCTGCAGAATGCATCGCTCACTGCTTCAAAGCAATTTCGAAATTAATGAAAGCCAGGACGTTGCCAAATGGCATTAACCATAATTATTTTACACAATTTGTATAATTTTGTTGCTCACACTGCTTGCTCCATTACATTGTCCCTAAATGTTAAAGGTGAATGAATGCGACTGGAATGGTAATGGTGGGTGAGTTAAATATCAACTGCAAGTCAATGAATGGCAGTTAGAAGGTTCTAAAACAAACGTTTGCTGACTGTCTGGCATAAATGAATATGATAACCTAATAATACGTAAGCTCTTAGAGATTGTTGCGCAGTGTTCTTCTTCTTTTAGTACTGTATTATGAGGTGTAAAAGGTTATACCTCTCTGGATGTCTCATTACATGACCGAAATATTGTAACTTTCGAATTTTTATCGTTTTTGTTATTTCTGTGCTCTTTTTCATTCGATGTAAAACTATTTTATTTCTTATTCGATCAACCTAACTTATCTTCAGTACTCGAGGACTTATCCTCAATGTCGATAAATCCACATCTCAAAGGCCTCTAATTTTTTTATTAATGTCTCTGTAAGGGTCCAGCTCTAAATACCATACAGCAATGTGGATAATATGTAGTATCTCTATTAATTAGAATTTTGTTTAATTTATAGAAGGCGGCTCTGGCTTTTTCAATGCGTATTCTTATTTCTTTATTTATATCCCAGTTATCGTTACCGTTTGTACCCAAGTAAGTAATATTGTGGACTTTTTTTAACTCTATTTCATACGCTCTGATGTTCGTGGGTTGTAACTCCGTTTTTCTGACAATCATAAGTTTTGTCTTAAAAGTATTAAAATTTAGCCCATATTCATCATATGCTTCGGTTACCCTGTTTATAAGTCGTTGCAGGTCTTCTTCATTCGAGGCAATAAGTACCGTGTAATCTGCATATCTTAAATTGTTGATTTAATATCATTAATTCCGTTGATTAATGATTGAATTCAACTAAGGCTTCTTTGAAAATAAATTCGGAGTAGATATTAAAAAGTAGAGGCGATAGAATACATCCTTGCTTCACTCCACATTGTATTTCCACTGCTTCTGTCGTGTTGTGTCCAGCTCGTATGTTTGCACTTTGATGTCAATATAAATTTTTGATAATACGGAGGTCATCAATTCCCACCTGTTGCAAGACAGCTATAAGTTTGTCATGGTTTACTCGGTTAAAGGCCTTTTTGAAGTCGATAAAACACATATATACTGCGCAGTCAATACGCCTAATATGAGTTTATTTCAGGTTATAAATATTATTTATTCTCACCGACATATTGATAGAGATGGTTATAAAGAATGTGATGCTTTAAACATGTGGAAAGAAGCTCTACAAACTGTTACACCACCCCAGATATTCAAAATAGAGATATGGCAAAATTTTATTAGTCACACAGAAAATATAATTAAAAAGTTATACGATCGAGAGCATATACTAGCTAGACAAGAAATTCTACCTAAAGTCCTTTTACTCTATGACGGCCGATATTCAATTAAGATATGATCAGTGGGCCTCAAACAGTGGGGCGTTAATATTTAATTCAGTTCTCTTGAAAAGTAAAAATATTTAATTTCCTGTATTTTATGTTCAGCAATAATGTTGGATTTTACTGTATCAAAGGCAAATAAAATGAATATAATAAGTATATACAGGCCGTGTTAAAAGAAGTGGGATGGAATATTTCGAATACTCGAAATTATTTGCCGACATTAAATGTTCATCAAAGTCTCTATAAGTCTCTATTTTGCGTAGAGTAAAAATTATACGAATGGTTTTGCATGCAGTAAAATTGGAAAATACTTACCAAGTTGCTGGCATGTCTAAATTTAAATAAAATACATTTAAGACTTTACTTTCTGCACACTGTATTAAATATAACCTTAAAATAAATTGGCACTAAATTACTTCCGAGTTTTTTGCTTCCGAGCAAAACAGAAGGTTTAAACACGTGTATCCCAGTAATTAATACCAAAGCTATTGAGAATATGCAGTCCAGTAATTAGACCGAAGGTACTTTATCGTTTAACTAAAACACACCACAAAGTCCGAATTGAATTCCCAAAACACTTTTTTTTACTTCTTTTTAGCAAACGATTTGTCCTATTCACTGTCTGATATTTCACTTTCAGAATCGTCACTATCTGAATTGTCTATAGGAATAATTAGAGGCCGGAGCTTATCTATAACTTGCTCGGTTTAAAAAGACTGAGAGATTATGTCTTCCGTATGTCTAATACAATTTTACCATTATTCTGCCTTTATTTGTTCTAGCAATTCTTCACATAAACTAAGAACCAAACGTCATCTATTGTTTTTGATGCATGTTTATCATAAAGATTTTTGGCGATACCCCAAACTAACTTAATTGCATTATAGTGGCATTGGTGAAGTCAAAGAACTTCATGGCCATATTTAGGAGCCACTTGGTCAGTAACAAATTGATTTTGAATTTTGTGCTCTCCACGCCTTTAAAGTAAATCAATTTTTAAAAATCTGTCATTGTGATAAATTGTCTTTTCTGTCAACCACAACTTTATTTCTTCTTTTGTCCAGCTGCTTGAAGGAAATCTCTCTTTTACTCTGACGGTCGCTCCAATTTTTTTAACATATTTTCTTTAAACCGTTCTTTAAAAATATTTGCTTCTTATTTCCATGGTAATCACCTATATTTTTTTGTGGACAAAAAAATTAAACAAGCCTCAGGAATAAAAGCCTTATAATTTCCAGCATGAAGTATAATGTAGAGTTTACCATTACCGGAACGACTAGAAAAATAACATTTCGTGGTGCCATCTTGCCAGGATGATTTTGACATATTTACTTTAGCGAAAATCCCAGTTTCATCTAAAAATTCAACTTGCCTCGGACTATAAGATGTGTTATTGTTTATATATTTTCTTAAAAGATGCCACCGTTTTGAAACAACATTAGAGAGTTCACACAATACTTGTCTATTATTTGTCTTTTTATATTGAAAACCTAAATGCTTCAGCACTCTCCACAAACTTGTAAAACTAATATCACACAGTTCCTTGCCTTTTATTTTTAGTACCACAACACTAATTGTTACATGTTCTTTGGCTTTAGACATATTATATATAATATTTTTAATTGCAAGTTTAATTGACTGGTGCAAACCTAAATTTTATGGATGTCGACGATTTCTGTTGCTTACTTTATTTATTTCATCCTCACTCATGTTATTAATTCTTCGAAATGTTCTCTCTGAGACTTCAAGCATCACATGTGCGTTTCTGAACTTCTATAACAGATATCAATGGACCCATATTATTTTTTTTTTAAATTGAAATAACTTTCGACTTTCAGAACTAAACACCGTTTTTCTGGAGATAACACTGCATTGATTGTGATGGCAGAAACCGTTCGCATGTTTTAAATAAGGTTTTTGCTGATTATGTATTTTGCTATATTATTTATTATGTATGTAATTATGAATAATGACAAGTTTAAATTTGATCTACTTTGTCGATAACAGTGTCGTTAACAGAAAGATATTTTTAAATAACATGAATCATTTGTCAATGATTGTGTGGCTTTAAGAAATACATTACTAAACAAACTTTTAAAATGTGTATAAAGGAGATCACAATTATTATGACACATGTTACTCCTTATTTTTCAAATAATATGTTTTGTAAAGGCATAACTTTGATTATTGGGTAAACCTACATTATACGATACGTCAGAAGGAATTAAAAAAAAATGACATGTAATAAATTCACTGTTTTAATAAATATTTCGTACTACTATTGCAATATAATATTAAAACCAATAAACGATAACTTGTTAAGCAGTTCTGATTGAAACAACAGAGCAGTAAAATGTTATTCATAAAGGAAGTGTAAAATATATCGCCGCTTATCTGGTCCGTTAGTAATAAAGTTACCAACATTTAATTGTCAAGCGGTCTTCTTAGGTGGAAAATACTTTATTATTATTATATTTAATATAAACGGTGACAGTGATTCCAGCAGCAGCTGTAACATATACAGTGATTAATAAGTAAAGCATCTTATGGCCCTTTGAGCAATAAAATTAAGCTTTATTTTTATAGGTTTAAACTGATGATGAAACTAAGTTTTTCTAGAAAAAGGAGCCTGGCACTTCAGGAGAATATATTTTATCAAATTGTGATTTCTGCGCTTAATATTGAAAACAATTCCACTTAAACCCTTTGACGTATGAACGCATCAATTATAATCTTTTCAGAAAATCACTACTTTTAATTATATGTATCATAATTAGTTAACTTTATTGTAAATAACGTAAGTCATATTAATTGATTAAACAACACATATTTTTTTTGATCTCTGTTTGATTTAAAGCTTCGAATTTTCCAAGGAAAATTATATTTTTTTGTGGGAAATTGAGTTAAGATATTAAGTTATTTACTGCCATAAATATAAATACTCTTTCCAAACGCATAAATTTTCCATCTCGTTCGTTTTTTAAATTGTCAGCAAGAATTCCAGAGGGAGTTTGTATTTTGAATTAGAGAAAGCTTTAAATCAGATAAAATTTGGTGTTTATGAGATTTGAATGAAGGAAAAGTAAATTAGAATAATGAATTTATATAATTTCAGTTGTTTGAGGTTCATTGGAGGAAAATGTATAAAAAATATAATTATAAATTGTACAATTTCTGTTTAAGAGATATGCTTCCAATATATAAATTTTCTTTGAAACTTAATAAAAAAAATTGATTTTGAAAGAATAACAGTAACTTTGAAAACCCTATTTCTCGGTGGAGGAACACTCCCATTAAATTCCAATTTAGAAAAATATTGTGATCGAAGTTAACGATTCAATTGTTATGACAGCTAAGTAATGACTTTTCATAAGAACAAGCTTGTGGTTTTTTATAACATAAAATTGACTTTTTAATACGTTAACTACTTAATACTCATATAGATATAAAGTGAAAGGGTTGTTTTTCAGAAAGACAGTTTCGAGTTTGCCAACTTAAAGCCAGCAACCCCAGCTACAGTAATTAATGAATTTCGTAAGAGCAGTATTGTGCCACTTAACCAAGATATTTTCACAGAACCTGATTACGGTACTGCTGAATACACTGATGTGTGTCTTCAACAGCTTAGACCTGGTCACCAACAGCGTTCAATGATCATGATCAAATAGCGGAAAAGTAGAATAGACGAATTTTGAAGGCCCAAAAGAAGGGAGACGAAGAAGAAAAACAAAAGGTTCTTTACTTTGTCATGTCAACTACAATTTGAAGAAGAATCTGACAGTGATGTAAGTGACGCTGATTATGTGTACTGCAATGAATTGCAGTACAATTGAACTGTAGTACCTGGCCTTATTAGGGCCAGTTCTGGTCTTATTAGGGAAATAGCTTAATACAGATTGTATTACTATCCCTCTAATAATAAATGAAAGCTTATTACTAAGTACGTTGAATTGCACTGAACTAACAATTTTTGTCCTTATGTTTTAGACAAGATGAAGCCTAATGCAGGTAAGAAAAATCAAGCTGAATAGACTGAAGAGCAAATGGAACAGGCCTTGTGTGCTGTTAGAAATGGAATGTCTGTCAAGCAGGCTTCAAAAAAAAATATGAACCTTATGAAACCATTTGACAAGAGGTATATCAGTTAGAAACTTAGGCAAAAATACGATTTTATCATCTGGTTAAGAAACTGAAATTTGCTCAAGAATCTTTCGTCTTGCTGACGTTGGAATGCCTATTACTAGCAAGATAATTGGAAAAAGTGTATTTTCTTTCTGCATGATAAACAATATTCCACATACTTTTGACCTTACGAAACAAAAAGCTTTGACCTTACGAAACTTAAAATACAAAATTTAAATCCAGCAAGAGCAAGTAAACTTCACAAAGTGATGATTGTCACTGATTACTTTGAGAAGCTAAAGGTAGTCATGTAGGAATTGGATGTTGCCGGAAAGTCTCAGAATATTTACAACATCGATAAAAAGGCTGTTGTTTGACACCGCATCACCAACAGTAAGTTTTTGCCAAGTACCGCATCTTTGCCAAAGGACAAAGAGAGTGCATATAGTATATAGTAGCACCAGACCATGCTAAAAACGTAACAATCATGTCGTATGCCAACGCTAGTGGTCAGTACGTACCACCAATGATATTATTTAAGAGTCAGAGGCTCAAACTAGAATTAAAAGAAAATCTTCCTCGTGTAATCAAGGTAGTTATGATATCTAAAGGAAGTATGACATACGATGTTTTTATGAAGTGGATCGAACATTTTGAACAGTTTCGAGTTAAAGGTAAAAGTACTTTGTTGATTTTTGATGGTGTTAAGTCTTATTTAGATGCAAACATCGTTAAAGCTGCTGAAAAGTACATTACTGTTTTGTCTGCCAAGCAATACAACCCATGAACTACAGCCTATGGATATGGCCTTCAAATTTTTTGAATCATTTTGGGATGATGAGGTTCTTCCTTTTTGGATGAAAAATCTTGAATGCTCGATAAGACGCACAGTCTTTGGACGAATATTTTCTGAAATTTGTTAAATATACTATAACTATGACACCAGGAAATATTATGTCCGGATTCAAAGCTACGGGAATTTACACTTTCAATCCATCAGTGATTCCAGAGAGCACTTATGCACCTTCATGCCTAACCGAGATTGAAAATGATGAAACGAGCAAGATTCAAACATTTTCACAAATCAAAAGAAAATTACAGAACGTGAACAAAGTACTTCTGCAGAACCGATGAATCAATCTTCAGCTAAAAGAATCAAAACTTGCTTCCTAAACGTTCTTCCAAATACCAAGATGTTAGCTCTGAAAGTGATGATTCTTCAAATTACTCGATTCACGATCAGACAAAGAAGATATGGGGGATGTACCAACTGTGGCATCCTCACCAACTTCGTCTTCCCATCTCTTTTTAGGTCTTCCAACAGGTATTTTGCCCTGCATTCTTGCATTTAGTAATTTTCTGGGGATTCTATTCTTATGCATTGTGCTAGAGTTGGTTTGCTATATTGTTCGTATATTTCTCTATTATACCTAAATCGCCAGTTGTTATTTACTCTTATTGGTATATACATAATATTTTTATACATATATACACCCAGTATCCTACGTAATATTTTTCTTTCAAACACATCTAATATATTGGCAGATTTCTCTGTCACCACCCATGTTTCACAACCATAACTTACTATAGGCCTGATTATTGTTTTATAGACCCGGAGTTTTGTTTTCCGGTGTACGTGTGGCCCATCGCGAAATAGGTTTTATTTGCCAGCACAAGCTTTCTATTTATTTCCGGTTCTTCTTCATTGCTTGCGACCAGATCCATTCCTAGGTATGTGAATTTATTCACATGTTCTATATTGTCAATAAAGTGTTGTTGCGCCGGTCTATTTGATCTGGTTTGTATGAGTAGTTTTGTTTTATTTGTATTTATTGCTAGCCCTACTGCTTCTGCACTTTGTTTTAACTCAACGTAAGTTTCTTCCTCTGCATTCACTGTTCTGCTTATTATGTTTATATCATCTGCGTATGCTGCATATTGGGTGGATTTGTTTGTAATCATATTACTCCCGCTCACCATCAACCGTCTAATTAAATATTCAAGAACAAGATTAAAGAGCGTTGGAGCCAGTCCGTCGCCTTGTTTCAGTCTTGAGTTTTTTGTCTTTGGTATGCCAAATTCTTCCAATATATTATGTTAAATTGCACCATCTATTGAATCATAGACTTGTTTAAAATCTACAAAAAGATTGTAAACGTCCATGTCATACTCCCAAGCTGTGGCCAGTATTTGTTTAACTGTAAATAGTTGGTCAATGGTAGATCTATTTTGCCTAAACACTGCTTCCGTTAGTGACCCTTATATATTGTATCAGATTTTTCATTTTTTATTAGTTTTATTTTGTTTAGTTTTTTTTTAAGTAATATTTTTTACAATAGTGAACTTTCAATTCTAAAACTAACTACTAAATTTATATTATATTTAAAAAACTTTTTAAAACCTTCACTGACTAGCAATTGAAAACTACAGTGAACATTTTCTTAGGAAGCTCAAACATTTTATAAAATATAATTGACAACCTTGATTTACAAGCAAGTCTGTGTGATGAGAGTCAATAGTATTTTTATGCCATTGAATTTTAGTTTGGAAAAAATATAACTCATACTTCCTGTTTACTTTGCTATCTATAAACATTCCTCGAAGCCAATTTCCAGAGTAAGCTAGATTTTTGTGATTAAACTTCCTCATTATATGGCAAAGGCAATCAATTATACAAATACCTTGTCACAACTACAAACATTTACTAGTCCAAATCCATTTATCTCTAATTGCCCTTTGTTTCGACTGCGCCAATTATGATCGATCCTTAAAGGGTTATTCAAGTAAACAAGCTATTGTGTGACATACGACGGAGATGTCACACGTGTGCTATTGTGTAACAGAATGGTAGAAAAACGGGCGGTGATAATTAACGGGTCTTTTAATTGTGGTTATACATGGGATTTGTGAGTTTGCACCTTTCTTGAAATATTTGTCATAGATGACACGGTCTTTTGTCTCTTGTTATTAATATATGTGTACTTGCTGTTGTTTTGGAGAAATTCTGCATGTATTTTTTACAATAAAATAAAAAGATTATTTGTAATATATGAAAATCAAAAGAAACAATAAAAACAATATAATTTTTCGTACACACAGCTTATTCAAGCATAATAACGAGTATATTTTCCCCATAGAAGCCCCCTATTTAATTGCATACCCAAATATTTGGTATCTTTTGTTAAGGTAAGGGTTGATTCTTGAGACTTCTTGGTGTATAACATTAGTATTATACTTTATAACCCTTTATGGAGAGACAAACAAACAGTAACATTAATTACTAACAACATGGTCCGTACTGCGTTATATAGCTGTAGAGTTACTTAAAGCAGGAGGTCCACTCCTAATAGAACGAATAACTTTTCTAATGAATCAGTGCTGCCAACAAATTAAAGTACCATCTGAATGGAAAACCGCTCAACAAGTGTCCATCTTTAAAAAGGGTAATTGAAAAGATCCTAACTAAAGGCAACAACCTCTTAAATAAATACTTCACAAAACTAAAAACACAAACTCCAAAACTTAAAAAATCGCATGTTGTTTACGAGATACCATGTACAAACTGTGAAGGTGTCTATATCGGTCAAACCAGTCAACTGCTTCAATCCAGAATTCGTTCTCACAAATACGACAAGAACAACGTCACTGCGCTCACAAAACATGAAAGCGGGAAGAAGCATAAATTTAACTTTGAAAACATCAAAATTTTAAAAACAGAAAAAAACAAAAAGAAGAGGGAGATATACGAATCAATAGAAATAAAAAGAAACACCAACGCAATAAATAACAAAAAAGATACACAAAACCTAAATAAAATATATTTCAATCTGATTTAAACAATAATAATATAACATCTTGTCGGTCAGATAGCTCAGCGGGCTGTGCGGCTGCCTCTCATTCGCTTCACTGTCGAATGGTTTAGTGGATGTGGGTCGAGCCCCAGCTCGGTGTACAGAAAACAAAAAGTCTAACGCAGCAGTTTAAAATTCTAGATGAATCTGCGGCTTAGACTAGGATATGCTGGGTTCTGATCGGCCTATGGTGGAGCAGTACGGCAAGAGATAAGGGCTTGCGGCTCGGTGATACTCCTCCATAGATCCCTACCGGACGGGCGTAACACCTAAAAAACCGGATATATATAATATAACATCTTAAAAAGCTCTTAAAGTCATAACATATCTCCACCTTACCTTTTTCGAAAACATCAACGATACGCCAATATAAAAATAATTATATACTAATGACAGTAAACAATGAGATATTAGATATCAACTTTTATAAGTCAGTTCATTAATGTCTATGTCACGTTTTACGTTTTGGTAAGTCATATATATACACATATTTTACAATATCTGTTTGTCCTTATATATATACACATTTTAGAATCTTGACAAAGGCAAGGGTTTCCTGCCGAAACGTTGATTGATTGCAATGGAAAATAAAATCTAGTTCCACATGTAACATATCTTTATTGAACCTAAACCCAAGAAACATTAATTATATACTAAATATATTACGGTTCAAGAAACTCAAAACTACTATATATATATATATATATATATATATTATATATATATATATATATATATATATATATATATATATATATATATATATATATATATATTTATATATATATATATATATATATATATATATATATATATATATATATATATATATATATATATATATATATATATATATATATATATATATATATATATATGATGTACATGACATGACCAAGTACACTGCTCTGGAGAACTCTTGCGTAGATTGGGGAACTACAAAATATTCTTTGTGCTAAACAAAAAGAAAATGTCGATTTTGCAGATAGGATTTTAAAATTGTAGTTAACAGCAAGAAGTTTTATAATTTTATAATTTGATGACTTTATCAAATGCCTGGGATATATCTGAAAATTTCGCCAAAAAGTACAGTTTTGCTTTTAGTAAATTAGCATATCTGTTTTGCTATTCTACGAACTTGTTCTGTGGTGATTTGTGGAGATCAAAAAAATTGATGTTTTGGTTTAATTTGAAGATTTTCAAATATTATGAGTTCTAATTTTTTTAAGTTTTTTAATTAGTTTAGCTGGAATTAATATAAGAATAATTGGCTTATATAAGGGGATGTCCAAACATTTTCTGGGTTAGAAATAATAATTTCCGCAGTTCCAACTGTAATGGCAATTGACTTGTCCTAAAGATATTTATTGATTGAAAAAAATATTGATATAGCTTAAAAACTATACTAAAATCCTTTAGATTTAATTTTTTGACTATTGTACTTGTTAAGAAATCACATTTAGAAGATTTCGTAGAGTATTTAAAATATATTGTTTTAATTTTCTAGCAGTTTTAAAAAGTTATGAATTTCGTTGTCGTATCCAAGCTAAGGGCCAAATAAAAAACTACATTTATTGCCGTTTTATTCCTCTACTATATCAATTTACAATTTGTTTCAGAAAACAATCTCGATCAATTATGAGAATTGATTCAGGGACATTTTGTTAAGCAAACCTATATTTTAACACAGACGAATGCTTGCATTGGCGTTTATTCAACGATATAGATATCAGTTCAAGCGATCATTCCTAGGAGAATATGGTGGTCGTTGATGTAGATATATATGTGGAACTTCAAAGGAAACGGTAAACGGAAGTTGTCGACCGGAAGGGAAATATGTGCAAAGACATTTTGAGAAGAAACGCCAATAATATTAGCGCTGGTAATGCCAAAAACTAATATATATGAGCCATTTGGAGAAAACATACAAACTTTTTTAGTAAAAAAATTAAAATAAATTAGTTATTATTATTTCACTATACCAAAAAAGTTTTAACCGTATAGAAAATTAATCAAATCAAGACAAAAAAAACATTAACCCAGATATTACTGAAACTTTTATTGTTAACATTTTGAATTAATTTCGAATTTTCATGGAAATTATAGCATATGGAACCAAAAAACACAATCATATATTTTTTTTATGACGATACCTGTCAAGTTTTGATATGTTCTTTTAAAAGGACGGTAGTAATATACGGTACCAGATATCATATATATTTTATTAGTATCAATTTACAAAGAATGAAAGGATTTAAAACAAAATTTTGGATGTAAAGGTATTTTGCACTTTTCACACAAAAACTGGACTTTTTTGTGACAATATCCACATCGCGATTGCTTTTCTTGATAAAGAACCAAGTGGTTAATACCGTCATATCTTGAATTGGCTACCGAATTCGAATTCCGCTTAGAAGGTCCGGGTTTTGTTTCTTTTTTAAAAGTTTCCAAAATATTAGTTGCAATAGATCTTCTAAATTCAAGTTGATCCAGTTTACCGTCTTGAGTTTTGTGAATCTGCCACGCATTTTGAATAGCCATATCAACGCAATGAGCAAAAAGGGGAAAATACCATTTCTTTCCTCTTATGGACACTCGATATAAACTGATGTTCTGGTCACTGCGATCAACGCCACCCATGAAGTTATTGTATCTTCTAACAATATTTGGTTGAGGAACTTGAATATGTTTTTTCTCTGCTTGTGAAAATCTCTTTACAAAGAAGCAAGGCATTACTGGTACAAAATTGGAAGCAATAGAAACGATATTATTATCATGCCAGCGGCAAACCACTATTCCTGTATTTTTATCAAGACGATACTCGTATTTACCACGTTCAGTTTTTTTCATAATAGATGAACAGGGTAAAGGGCATTTCATGGTGCGATTTTCCCTTACAGTGCCTGTACCAAATATGCCTCTTTGTTTTAGCTCATGCAGTAAATGAATAGAAGTAAAATAATTATCAAAAATAAGATGGAATCGCCTTTAAGGCCATACTTCATTCAATCTGTCTGCATAGGATAGAACTACTTATGCACTCAATTCAAGGACTTTATATTGTTCAGGTATTGTAGTGGAATTACCTTGGTAAGGAGAAAACCAAACTATGTATCCCAGACGAAGGGCTCCTACCCACATCTTGTACCCCCAACGGATTGGTTTTCCCCTGATGAATTGTTTTGTGGGATGGCGACCAAAATACGGAACCATTGCCTCATCTATGCTGTAATGTTGTAAAGGGGAAAATTGTATAAATTTTTTGTTTATTACGTTGAACAGGGGTCGCATCTTGGCAAATCTATCAAATTTATCTAATGACAGTTATTGCAAACATGCAAAACTTTCATTATGTAGGAAAATCTATACCTAGATATAGCAGCTATTACCATTGCGTTGTGCGAATCGTCACGATTTTCCCAGTACATGTACCTTTTCGGCACAACCACATAACCACTCAATACAAGAACGCCTATAAAACATCGAATCTCATTTTGAGTAATGTCGTTCAAAAGATTTCTTTGTCCTGCGTAGATGTTAGTGTATTCGGTAACCAAATTGATGACTTCATCATCAAAAAACAAATTGAAAATTTCCATCGGCGACTGAGTCATTTTCGGTCCAAATTGAGTTTTCCAGTAAGTACAATCAGGGTGTTGATACAAGTCTCCTTGAATCCAGTGTGCAGATATTCTCTTCTCTAATTGATGGGGCAGCTTTTCCTTGGAAAGAAACAAAGCCAATGGTATATTGTCATCATCCGAATCTTCTTCTGGTAGGCTGGAATTCACAGAATCTTGTGGTAATTCAGTCGCGTTGTCAAAAACAAGTTCTACATCGTTTCTCATCTGACTACCCGGTAAATTATTTATTGTAGTTAGTTCTTCATCGCCGGAGTCGCAATCGGTGACATCATCATTGGCATTTTCTGGGGGAAATATGATCAAACCATCTGGAGGGACTGGGATTTCATCAGAATCAAGCTCTTCTAATAGCTCATGCAATTTGAGAGGCTTCCTGAAACAATACGCACGTTGGTAGTACTAATTACTACCGTCCTTTTAAAAGAACAAAATGAAATCCCAAGCGGCGAGCCTTTGAAACAACGTGACAACTATTCGAGCCAAGAATATACGTACATAAGTCCCTATTATACAATAATCTACATGCCAATGCCGTGAAATAAAAGTTTTTTAATTCTAGACTTACCTCCAATTATAAGCATCCATTTTGTAGTCCAAAACCTGGCAATTTACATAGATAACCTCACAATTACAGCATGTGCACTAAAATCGTTAAAACTTGTCGAATGCTGGCTCTTGAAAACACTCCATCTAGAGCCATCTATCAGTTGGTAGCTGTACTAACCTAAATTAAGCATAATTTACACTGCCTTTTAAAAGGACGGTAGTAATATCTGGGTTAAATATTAAATCATTGAAACTCTTCTTGCGCTTTCGTTCTTTCTTTTCTTGTTCTTAAAATCCATCGTCGTTCTTGCGATTGCATCCCCTTCTTCTTGTACTTGAGATTCATCACTCTTATTTGGTTTTTGTCCTTTTCTTTCTTGTTTTTGAGATCCATCCAGAAACAAAAACAATTGCACTATATTGTAAAACACGGTATGTGTACCATATACCACTCGTCAATTATACAGGGTGTCCGTAAAGTATGGAATAAACTTGATATTTCGTAAAAGAAAAGCCTTTTTAAAACAAATGTAAAACACGCCGATTTTTAAGTTTAGTGTTCTACATTTTACAATAAAATTTCATTATACAAGGTGATACACATTAAGATGACGACGCATTATGCTTTTATTTATGAAAAGCCACTTGTCAATGACATGAGGCCTTTTATAAATAAACAATAATTTTAAACTAAAATATCTAGTAAAGACATAACAAGACATAAGGCTTTTCATAAGCCAACGATGTGCGAACATATGGGTTTTCATTTTCTGAGTTAAACGAAAATTTGAAAAAAGTGACATGAGGCCTTTCATAAATAAACGATACATTATGTCTAAAACAGAGGAATATGCTACAACTGAAAAACGCTATCAAACAAAACACGTAAGTTTCTATTCGTAGTAAATTTATATAAAATATTATAATTTGCGGCAAATTTTTAAAAACTAAAAAAATGTATAAACAGTGAAGTTTTATATGCTTAATATAAATTGGTAAAAGATCTATAGAATAAGTATTTCATACCTAAAAATATCTTCATAAATACTATCATCAAATACGTTAACCCATTACCATTATTTTAAAACACAACAAACCATAAATACCCTTGCAATAATATTTTTGGTCTCCCACCCTTTTCAAACTTCCGGCTGTTAATAGCGCTTTGAAAACATGACCTTCATAATGTTCCAAGATATTTTTAGTAACTTAATATATATTCACATTCTAATAATGTATGTACCTGTTTTATGTAATGAAATTCGATTTAAGTGCATTTCGTTGCATAAAAAGTTCAGGAGAACATAATTTCAATGAAGTTAATGTCTTTTTTAAACGAAAAATATCGCATTAAACGATATAGTCTAGGAGTAAAATGGGGTTTCGTGGCCGATTGAGATCCATGAGATTTTACAATTCATCCAATGTTTAAATATAACTAAATCATGTTTTATTTTTATTAAATAAACTTTATAAAAACTTATTATTAAGCAATAACAAATTATCGAATATAACAGACATTTTTGCTTATAACTTCACTTTTGCTCAGTGTAAAAATATTTAAGTCTGTAGGGAGTTGTCTGTCTCCCATCGGACGCATCCCCAGGTGATGGATACAGGAACGTACTAATCGCTCATAGGACCGGTGGGTAGTTGGGAAATAAAAATACCTACCGCGAACCAAAACAGGCTAAGGTATTTCAACCCTAACAGAAGAGCCTAGAGCCTCTGGCCCTCCAGGTTGGCTAGAGGCTGACAACCTCTTCATGTAAAAAACATGTGTTATGGAACCTCTGAAAATATTAGTTAAGTGGAACTCACGACGACGTCTCTGTAAACGAAAAATAGAATTGAGATAAGGAACATGCAATACCCAAACCCATCCCATATATTATAGCTGCAATGAAAGCCAACACATAGATGTGGTAGCCTACGGTCAAATAATGTGCTATTTTCGCTTAAAAGGGAAATTCTTTAACTACAGTTTGATGTATGCCCCACATGCCCCAACTGATGACAAACGAAAGGAAATAAAAGAATGGTTCTTCAAAGACCCAGAGCAAGCCTACAGGAGATGTACCAGGAAAGACATTAAGATTATATTAGGTGACATGAATGCAAGAATGGGACAAGAGTGAGTTTTCATGCCTACGACAGAAAAGCATAGGCTACACATCAGTAGCGATAATAGATTACGACTGATAAAATTAGCAGCAGCACTTAATATGACAGTCGCTAGCATCTACTTTGGATTCAAGAACATACACAAGGTAACCTGGGCCTCTGGACCCCTCCATATGGCAGAGCAACGAGTTAGATTGATCACATCTTAATAAATTTAGTGCATGGAACAGACGTAATAAACTGCATAACTTATAGAGGTGCAAACATAGACTTGGATTATTTCCCAGTGATCTCAACATTGAGAGCTAGAATTTTAAACGCCAGTAATCGCTCCGTGCGTGACCATGGTAGGGATACATTGAAACGATGCCAGCGTGCGTAGCGGCGAAATATGACAAAATGGGAATATTGGACAAAATATTTTTACGCATAAATTTTATCAAAAATGCGTGCAAATACACGTTGCGTATTTAATTGTGCTAATAATAGCAAAAATGGTGATTGTAGTTTTCATAGGTTCCCAAAAATTACATATAAATTAGAAAAAAGAAAAAGATGAATTCGTGCTATTAATATGAAAAAGTAAATATCACATAGTTTCATTTTTTATGCAATTGAAATAGAAAAAATTTAAATAATTTACCTTGAATGATATTTCATAAGGCTACAAGCTAACTGCAGATGACTTTAGCTTTTATATCCTAACTTTTACTATTATTGTTTTTAATTATATGCTCTTTTGCGTGAAAATCTTGATTTGCCAGTACTAGATTTTTCCCTTTCTTTTCCGTTTGGAGTTGAAAAGGTATATTATGATGAATTTTGAGAAACCCAGTTTTTAATACTACATTTATTTTGTACATAAACTTTAAAATATAGCTAAAAAACTAATTTATTAACAATTGTCAATTTCGCATGTATTTAACAATGTCAAACATATGTCATAAGTTTAACCTGAAAATTGGGATTCCCAAATTGTCAGATGAAGGCGGTAGGTGTCGCATCAGTCACGCACGGAGCGAAAAGAAATTAAAATATATACAAAAAAATGGAATGAAGAAGACTAGACAGATATAGACTTCTACTGGACCAGAATAAAGGAAGACATTCAAGCAGCAGGGAAAGATAAAATAGGAACAGAGATTTGGGCCGGAAAAATTATTGGTTTAACGATGAATGCAAGAATGCAACACAAGAAAAAATTGAGCCTACCGAACGATGCTTACCCGACGAACTAGAGCAACTGTAGAGAATTACCAGACAACCAGACAAATTTACCATAAAAAATTCAGAGCATTTTAAAATAAAGTTAACATCAACAGTAAAGAATTTAAGGCAACCACAAAACAATGCAGAAGTTAAAATGGCGACTTAATAACAACAAGGAAAAATATATTCGATAGATGGATGGAATAAGGGGAACAGACGAGAGGAAAGAGGAACCACCAACGATTCTTGAAGTTAAAGATTGAGTTAAATAGCTCATCAATCAGCCAATCGCGTCCACTGCTGGACATATGCCTCCCTCAGTTTTTTCCAATATTCTCTACACCGGGCCGCTTGTAGCTAGTTTCCCGCTACACGTAAAAAAACTAACCAAAAACAAATCATCCAAAATAGATAATCTCCCAACTACACTATATAAAGAAGGTGACCATGATACCATAATGGCATTATAGCATCTTATAAAAGAAATATGGACACAGGAATCCCTCTCCAATGATTGGAATATTGGAATACTTTGCACCTTACACAAAAAAATTAGGTATCTTTAAATCCTTTACCACAGAGGAATTACGCTTTTAAATATAGCGTATAAAATATTTTCCGCAGTACTATGTTACTGAATGAATATGAATATATGGCACCTGAGAAAAGAATAGCTTGGCTTAAAACGTTTCAAACAACAAGAAAAGTTAATGCGAATTAATAGCAAGTCTTCTAACATTATTAAAATCCATACCGAATTAAATAGATATGCTGACATATTAACAAAGTGGAGTAATATTCAGTGTCCAGATTGTGACTGCAATTATGAAAGATCAACCATGAAAATAATTTTCTTAAGCAACATCCGAAGCAACAAACTAGGTGATTAGTCTCGACCTCAACGTTTAATGTTTAATTGTCCAGGAAACCAAAGGTAAGGTACCGACATATTCTCTATCCACGTTGTTAAGGTACCTCGCTTGCTTCCATATGACTTGTTAATGTTGAACTTTACCGATGTTTAAGGGCTTAATTTGTAGACCCCGAAACGGCGTCCCAAGTTACAATAAAACCAATTTTAATTAAGCCCTTTTTTTTTACAACTCACATTTGCAAACAATCCATCAAATATATAGTCCGTCTAGAAAGTATCCGGAAAAAAGAAAGCAAAATTATAATGTTACGGTATTTATTTCTATCAGTTGAAATATACAATTGTAACAATTAATTTATCTCATTTACTTCAACCCATTTACTAACAACCTCCATTTAACTCTAAACACTTAACTAAACGTTCAGGTACACCCGAAACTAGGTCAAGGCCATAATTTTCGGTAATGGTGTTCCAGGTCTGTAAAACTGACCGAATCAAACTTAATTCTCGTGACGCTGCTCGTCCCACTTCAATCTTCCTCAGTCCCCATATGTTTTCAATGGGGCTAAAGATCTAGAGATGCTGCTGGCCACGGAATTGTTGCCAATTCCTGTTCTTGCATCCAAGCTTAAGTATGAGTAGAAGTATGGCATCTTGGATTATCTTGCTGAAAACGCCACCCCTCTGGATATAAAACATGAGTCGTTTCAAGAAGAAAACCATTTAGGATGTCACAATATTTCGCACTATCAACAGTACCATTAACTATGCAGAGAGGTGTAGCACCACGCTGAGATATTGCCACCCAAACCAATATTTTAGTGAGAAATTTGGAAATTTGAACGCTAACATTATCTCTTGGTGGGAATTTTAGATGATTTGCACCAAGCTGAAACAACTTTCATCAAATATAAAGATATTATTATAATTATCTTCTCGAAAACGTTGACAAAAATCTATTCTTCGTTGCCTTTGCAAAGGTGTCATTGTAGGGATTTTTTTGGATTTCTTGATATGTAGCCTTGCTTTATTAGTGACATGCGGACAGTTTCTGCGCAAACTTTTATTCTCGTTGATTTCCAAATCTCCTCGCTAATTTTCGAAACCCTAGGCGTGGATTTTGTCGTCCTAAACCCATTCAAGCATTTAAATTGTTTCCGTGAATCTTACGCGGTCTACCCGAAACTGGTCTATGTCTCATATCTATGCCATTTTTATTCTCTTTATTGTCTCATACACTGCACTTTTTCCGAGTTCAGTCAATTGCACTAATTTTTTAACGTTTCGGACATTCTTTTTATAAAAATATCCCACCACTTTTCTTTTTTCTACTTGCGACATTATTTCACAAATCTTAAGTCTGTTTACAAACAACAATATTTGACACATGGTGTTGTCATGCGATTTTGTCCATAACCTACTATCGGCACAACCTTCTTGATGCATTACTTTTGTCTTACAATGTTACAAAAAGGAAATCTATTAAAATTAGGAAAAATATAAAATTCCGGGTACTTTCTAGACGGACTATACTTTAATGTTATTTATGTTAATTTGCATGTAAAGTTTATAATTTATTTCTTTTGCTTAATTTGTGCCATTCGGTAAATAAAAATATTTTGTAAAAATTAATTAATAGAAAGAATTAAGAAAAAAAGTCCAATTAAAATTTTCATGAAAAAAAGAATATTTTTCAACAAATATCCAATATAAACTAATTAACTTCGAAAAAATAAATTATAACACAGATGATAATCAATACATTGTACCACGTGTGGTAGGTTTTGCAACCAGTTTTGCGTTTGATTTATGTTTGTAACTTTAATTACATTTCTTCCTGAAATTATTTTGATTGTGTAAATTTTTTATATAAGTAATCCTACAGTGATTGTTGTGGTTATTTTGTGCCCCAGATGAATTTGATTAAAAATCGTATTTCGGCCTCATTTTTACCGGCATTATCGTGAATCAAGTGAAAATACTATTTATTAAATATTTAAAAATTAAAATATACAGTTTTACCAATTAAAATGAGTGCTCCACCATGTTTATCGGTGAGTGTTCCTTTTTATACTGCTACTGTTAATGGTCAACCTATAAATATTCAATATCAGCAACAGCAAATTCATACAAAATGCCCAAATATCCTTTCCACAAAATTTACAACCAAATTCAGTACAAATTTTAAACAACCCACCAACAACTATATATTATGTTCCTTACCGTTTGGTTCTATTGACATGACACATACATTACATTGTGAAGAATCTTCAAGGAAAATCAGCGACATTGAGTCATCGGACATCCACGAATGGCAAACTATACAACATAGTAACAAAAAACGTAAAATTAATCCTCTGCCACTAACAGAAAACGAAGACACGGTAATAACCAGCATTAAATTTCAGATTCTACAAAATGAAAACGAAAACGACAACAATAACAGTACAGAAAATACCAACGAACCTTCATCAATCTCTAAACAAAACCTAACCTCTTTTTTGTGATACGTGGTCATCGAGCAATAAGACAAAAGAGGGAATCTAATCCTTATGAAAAGGAGGCCAAAAAAGTGGCCCCTGATGGCGGACATATCTGGAAATGCGAATGCGCGAAATTTAAATTTTCCGACACTTATCAACAATAGCTATATAATATTTTTCAGAATGTGTCTTAGACGAGAAAGTTTAAATTAATTAATAATGATAAGAGTCTAAAATGCGACACAATTGTTAAAAAACTTCAATATAAATAAGATTTAATGTGACATTTGGGACAAACAATAACATAACCCAACTAAATTTGATGTCAAACAAGGAGAGAGACACTCTTTCCTTGTTTAATGTGGCCTCTAAAGATCGCACTTCCTGTCTAACAATATGTTTGCCCCCACTACCTTTACATTCCCTCTATTGTCTTTTTGCTCGATGTACGTGGTATACAGCCAGCTACAGGAATTGTTTTCTTTGTGGATTTTAATCTCTAAACCTCCACCAATTTTTATATATGGTGTTACTGAATACAATAAAATGGTTAATAACCTATCGAAAGAGAAGCGCCTAAAAGGAGGACTTCGCAAATTGTGCCGTGACGTCACATTTGACAGATATGGAGTGACGTCATCAATTATATTTGTAATAAGATCGTCGCTATAATAAAATAAGGGAAGTTTCTTCACCTCCAATTAAGTATTTATCTGACAGATGAAAATGGTAGCATTTCAGTCCCGAATAAACTTACCGACAGATAAAATGTCAAATATTTATTTAATTGATAGCTCATAAATTGTACATAACACTACACTAAAACAAGGACAAACAGTTTAAAATTATTTAAAAATTATTCTACGTTCTACATTCTTGTCGGCGACAGGAGAGAGAATGGTATTCTCTCTGGAGAAATATTTATTTGCCAAATAAAGTACCACAATTCTGTAACACGGTTCTGTTTCTCGAATAAATAAGCACGCAAGTCTTTATTAAAATTGATAAACATGTTACATTCCCTGCAGTCATATCTGCATGGTACATATTGCAGTGTACCAATAAATTATTTTATTGTCGGACGATTTTGAATGGCGATTGTTTAAAGTTAATTGCTACAGTAATACGAAACCTTACACTTGTTTCAATCTTTGTGGCTCATAATACAAAGGAAAAAGCCAAATTCTGCGTACTTCAACATGATAAATGAGATAGCCAGTTTAAGTTTTACGAAATAACAGGAAATAATATATTTTAAAAAGGTCTTTAGAATACAGCACTAAATTAGATCACATTACAGTACCGTAACAGAAAAATATTAAATGTAAAAATATTAAAAGAATTTGTTCATACTTTCCCAAACATTGACAAACAGCTATATTTGACAAAAACAAATTTCTAAAAAGGTATTTTAGAAAATATCCTCAAAATTTATGTCACATTGCTTACAAAAGCATCTCCAACATATGAATATCTAACAGTTTTATGGCTCCTTTGCAGCATATAACTTCTGTCACTATTTATTTGAATTTTAAAATGAGAATTTAGTAGAAACACGAAGGTAACCGGTGTACGTTTATGGGAATTTAGAGCAGATAACAGGATGAAACAATATGGCGGTAAATTTAATATGAATAAATTTGGGCGAAGGCCTTTGTAGAACAAGAAAATAAACTCCAATATTTATTGTACCAGAAAGGATATAATTCACACTTTTCTTTGATACTGCAATATTTAACAGTTATATAAACTTAAAGGTAATAACTGTGTAGATGATAAACATATATTATTTAATTTATTCATCACTTTTCGACCATATTTGGGCTTCTTTCAATAAAATTGAATGAAACATACAAATTTATCATTGATAGATCGTATTTTATTTACCCTGTTCTAATCATAAGGAGTATTAAATAATTTTTAGAGAGAGACCACGTTAGAGCTTGAGAGCTATTAGATTATTTGAGAATATATGAGTACTTGTAATGGTGAATCTATTCTGTAAGATCTGCAGACTCAAAATTACAAAGTCATTATCTAAAACTATGTAACGTGGAATCGTCAATTGTGGAATTGAACTAAAATTTTCCACTAATTTGTCATACTATTTCACTAAAGCAGGGTCGCTTAGAGGTTCATCCCATGAACAAGTTACAATCCAGAGCCTGTTCAACAACAATTTTACTTCTGAGAGACATGGTGAGATTAGTCTTAGTGGATCAAAACATCGGGCAATCACACTTTAGATTTTTTTTGTGGGTGGTGGCTCGAAATCCATACACGGAGTAGAGAAACAAAATGTATTTTCTTTCTAAGACCATTTAATAGCTAACAATTTAGAAGATGAATTTTCCAAATTTAATTTCACTTTAGAGTGTAGTTAGGTTGTGTCCATCTATAAATTCACCATTGTTAGAATGTATTTTATGTAGAGAGACATTATGCCTTCGTAACACTGAAAAATGTTGCAAAAATAGTATCTTCAGCTCCTTTTGAGTGTCTGCACCGCTAAGAATGTCGTCAACTTCTTTCGGTCACGCTTTTTTTATTGCAATGAAAAATATTTTGGTAATAATTCCTACCTAATTATGGTATTTTCAACGTCTTTTGGTAAGAATATTACCATTTTTTTTATTAAAATAAGGCCTGTTTTTGATGTCGTCAATTTACGACATTGTGACTAAATGGTTACAAACTAATGAGTATGACATATAATTACAGCTATACGTTAGGATAAAAGAGTATATTACATAATGAGAATTGTAAGAAGCTTATTACATGCGAGTAAAAAAGTTGCGCGCAAGCCGCGTAGCGGCGAGCGCAATAATTTTACAAGCATGTAATAAGCTTACAACTCAAGTTGTGTACTATACTTTTTTCTACGTTTATTTTGGTTTATAAAAATAAAAATTAAATTACCACTATATTTACACTGACAGATTAATAATTTTTAATCTGTCAAAATAACGTCTGTTAATTCGTTTCCATGGTATCTCGACCAACTGACTTACGAGGCTTTTACACATTTTTAGAAGCGTAATTTTTTTTATTACGTGCTAGTCATTACGTGTCAGTATCTATTATGATGCATTTACTTAGCATCCAAATAGTAGGTAATATAATGCTACATATAATCAATGAGAGACTGAAAACATTCCTTCAAAGAGAAATTCCACAAGAGCAAACTGGATTTACCAAAGGTAGAGGCACTCGAGAACACCTGCTGAATATAAGACAGATAATCGAGAAATCTAGGGAATTCAACATCCCACTATACATCTGTTATATAGATTACCGTAAAGCGTTCGAGAGGGTCAAGTGGAGACACTTATGGCGAATACTAAAAGAAGTAGGTGTACCACAACATCTAATTACGCTTATAACTGAACTATATGAACACACTACTGGATCAGTTAAAGTACTTAACACACTTTCGAACGAGTTTCATCCAGAACGGGGTGTCAGACAAGGATGTATACTATTTCCACAATTATTCAACATATATGGGGAGTATATTATGCGAAGAGCACTTGAAGGATGGGAAAAGGGCATCTCAATAAATGGTCATAAATTAAACAACCTACGTTTCGCAGATGACACAGCCCTTCTGGCAAATAGTTAAGCAGAGCTGATGGAACTTATACGACTGATCGAAAACGAAAGTCAAATATTTGGTCTGCAATTAAACATATCAAAGACAAAGATCATGATAGTGGATAGACTACACAACAATCATCCACACATAACCACAATTGACCGGTTCGAGGTTGTGAGCTCATACTTATATCTGGGATCATTAATCACAAACACAGGGTCATTACAAGAAGAGATTAAACGTAGATGTGATCTAACAAAAGTTGCCATAGCAAAATAGACCAAAATAAGGAAGGACTGTCAAATTTCAAGAGCGATAAAGATGAGGTTGATCAACTGCTTAATATTCCCAATACTGACCTACGGATGTGAATCTTGGACTCTGAGACAATCGGAGAGAAGAAAGATAGACGCCACTGAAATGTTCTGTTGGAGACGAATGTTACGAATTCCTTGGACCGGCCGAAGAACAAATAATTCAATTTTAAGAGAGCTAAAAGTTAGCCAACGACTCTCTAGTAAAGTCCATCTCCAACAATTAAAATATTTTGGGCATGTTATGAGAGTAAACACAGAAAACATGGAAAGACTCATAATACAAGGAAAGGTAGAAGGCCAAAGATCACGAGGAAGATCCCTAACAAGATGGATAGATCAAATTACAGGAATATATCTGGTACCTACCTATGCATGAATTAAAAGAAATGACCAGAGACAGAGATCTCTGGAGACGGATAATACACGACATCACGTCGACCACTACACTCCCCCTGGGGGGTCAGTATTGAAGAGAGAGAGAGTAGGTAATATACAATTTACTAGTAAGAGAGTAGAAAAATACATTTATTTACTTAAAAAACATAATTTATTGATTATAATATATTAAACAAAATTTCGGTTTATGAGATTGTAAAAAATAATTTTTATTTTTTGTCAAACATAGATGTACTTTACATTTTTGACAAAGAATACGGGAACTGCCTTTACATTCTGGGAGTTTACATCTTCAAATTTCGTTTCTGCATGCAATGGAAAATGCGCTATCCTGTCAAACTTTACATCATCAATAGGCCGGTTTTCCTAATTCTTTTTATTGTTCAATGGTTCTGATTTAGTTCCATTTGGAGGGCGCTCTATTTCTCTAGCTCCTGCAATATAGGCCCTAAAATGAACTAAATATAGTTTTTTTAGATGGCTGGAAAGAGGCCTAAATATCTTTATTTGACTTATTTTTAGATCTAATAATAACCGTGAAAATGTTTATTACTCAAGTCGTTGAATCACGATGTCGTCAAATGACGACATATAATTTCAAAAAAATAATTTGACCTATTATGGAAATTTTGAAGTGTACTTAGTATTTAATTTTATTATTTGCACCTAGAAGCTTCCAATATTGAAAAGAACAGAATTTATCTCAGTTTTAGAAGGGTGAAAAATATAATAATTTCAGTAGCATCACTAGCTTTCATAAACCGTTGTGAATGTAAACAGAGAAACTGCTTTAGTTCAACTGCAATATATCAGATTGTATAACGGGTCGTAAATCTAATTAATATTGAATTTTGTGAGATAACTACACTGTTGCTATACCATAACATCCTGTAATATTAACTTAAACAAAGTTAAAATTCTTGTGTCGTCAATTGACGACACTGTGACTGAAAGGGATAAGTAGAGCATAAAATGCATCCGAGTTGTTTTCTGCGATATGCTTTAAAACACGTGTTGCGATAAAGGGAGAGCAGTTTAATCCAAAAGAAAGTCGAGCCAATTGGTAACATTTGAGAGAATCTCGTGGGTTACTGAGCAGTTGTTTAAATTGAAATTTAAACAATTAGGATGCTATTCAATGTAATTGATCCGTGCAGCAACCTCAAAATATGAATACCAATGATGATTGCCAACCTCCCTGACGAAGAAAGCACGCGAAGAAGAAGAATCCATGATATCATGTTAAATTTATGTTGATAAAAGGTATGACTTATTCTTAATTAATTATATTTAGATTGTTATATCAGCACATCACCTCGATCGTTTATGACATATTCGTTAAATCTTTCTTTAAGTCCACCTAAAACCGTGTTTTCTATTTTTATGTTCATAATGATTACCACAATGATATTTGAAATAATATCAATTATGTCATATTTAAAGTTATGTTAATTTTTATATAAATTTAAAATTCTTTCAAATTCAATAATTATTCGATAAATCACTTCACCCACAGTTACCATCTTCTGTGTCTCTAAACTCCACTTCTCAATATCTTATCTGCTCCTCAAGACAATCCCTTAAATCCCGTCCAACCCACACGTTGTAGTAGTGCATTAAGTATTTAATTGATGGGAGACAGCAAGGCTCGGTTTATTAATTGGACACACTCCGTGCTTGTTTTGTTGTCCTCTTCCATCCTCTAATTGTGTCATAAACGGGAAGGTCGAGGCTGCCATTAGAAGGCCGTGTTTTTCTACACTCTAAAAATATCCCGCTGGAATTAGAATTTTAAGTAGCCATTCTTTATTCTAATAAACAAAGGGAAAGGAGTTACATATTTTATGTTTTTGTCTCTTGGGAATGGCGTAATATTTTCGTTTCCCGAGGGGGAAGGTAAATGTTAATTTATGAAGTCTCCAAAAAGAAATGGCACAAGATCTGGATAACAAAAAAAAAATATATAACAAAGGAGTAAGTTTCACAATTGATTACGCGTTTTGTTTTTTTTTAATACTTAACAGTTTTAGACATATACCACTATATACAAGTCGTATTAAAGAATTATTTTATCAATAGTAAAAATGATGACAGCTACCGATATAAGTAAGCACTAAAAACTAAGAATTTGATAGATCTTAAATAAGTACATTTCAAGTAGGTTAACTCCTTTATTCGGAGTTAGCATCATTTAATAGTATAGTCATAAATTAAATTTTAAAGGAACATCCTAACTACGACACTATATACACTGATGGATCAAAAAACACCGATGGTACAGGTTGCGCTTTCGTTATACCTAAACGTATACAGAAAAAATATAAGGTAAACAAAAACACATCTATTTTCACAGCTGAGACAATAGCAATTCTAAAAGCACTAGAATATGTTTATCAGGAAGAGGATCAGAACGCTATAATCTTTTCCGATTCACTTTCCGTTCTTAAAACTTTAAAATCAAACTTAAACACAACAAATGATATTAGTTTTAGCATCCAAGCAATACTTAAACAATTAGAAGATCAAAATAAATATATAAAATTCTTCTGGGTCAAAGCACACGCAGGAATAACAAACAATGAAATTGCAGATTAAATTGCCAAAGAAAGCATAGTAATGGGGGAACAAATAAATTACGAACTAACTACAGACGAACAAATAACCATAGCAAAACAGAGAATGATGAAGAAATGGTGCTATTTATGGCGAGAGTACAGCTTTACAAATCCAACACGTTACACCAGACTGAAACCAAATTAAGGAAAAAACCTTGGTACAATGAGTACGATTACAGTCGAAAAAGTATAACTACTATCAGCAGAATGAAGTTTGGTCACGCATGTTATCCAGCACATTTATTTAAAATAAAAATACTTGAGAGTGATCTTTGCGAAGCATGTAATAAAATCGGTGATCTTGACCACATCTTTTTTGATTGTTTAAAATATAGAGCTCAATATAATGAGCATTTCAGAAAACTTTTAAAATTAAACATTGAAAGCACATTTAATATACTGATTGTTAGCTGTCTTTCGTCAGAACAACGAATATACAAATATAACTACCTTTGTTAATACCTGATGTCTTTCCTTAATGTATGCATACCTATCTGTCCGAGGCCTACCTTTTATCGGTTATAAAAATGCCCTGATCGACCCCTGGGCGAGAAGCGTGTAATCCCTGTGTAATTCTTGTATCATTTTTTAAAAATTGAGGTAAAAATTAAATAATCTTACTCTATAGGGTTCCTAAACGAGAAAAAAGTGAAAATAAATATTTATGTGTTTTTTTTAATAGGTTTCGACAAGATACCACTAGGAAACTAAAGATTTTTTTAAGCAAATGAAAATCTCATATCTAAATAATATAAACGTAGGTTACTTTTTATGATACAACGAAAAACAGTTTTTTTCGTTAAGGCACAATCCAACCTTACATGTCGCTCGCTCCCACCTGGTTCTGTGAGGATCCTTACCAGTGCTACAAAAAGCACATCATGGTTGGTCAACGTAGCCCATATGCTGGTTATATTCTTTGTCCATCGTTGGACAGGCCACGACTTGTGAATTTCCGTTTTTTGCTTGCAGGAAACAGTTGACTCTTCTGAAGGGTTTTGATAATTTCCCAAATCCGGTCTCTACACACTACAAATACTAGTCCATCTTTGCTGATCTTCCAGTCCGATTGCCCTTGGATGTGTAATTCTTTGTTAGATGCTAAGTCTTTTGAGATGTGTTTTTGGTTGGTCTTGACAATGCCGCACGCATAAATACATTCTGATTAAAGTTTTTTTTTTCTAAGGGCACATACTAGTAAAAGTTATCAAAAAAAAAACGTGATATCCTTTTGCCACCAAATCTCGAGTCATATCTAAGATAACTCTTTGGCCCAAGTATTTTTCATGTTGATCGTTAGTTTTTGATCGAATTAGTTTAAACATATTTGAATTGATACCTATTGAGTAAGCAGAGTTCAGACCTAACCGCAGATGTACAGATCAGATCCTATCCTTAACAACACATATTAAAGAAGGTTTTCAAAGAAAACAAAAAACATCCGTCATTGATCTATCAGCTGCATACGATACTGTCTGGCGACAAGGATTATCTGCAAACTAATTCGTGCAATCCCGTGTCAAAAGGTAACTAAACTCATTGATAACATGCTCACCCACAGACCTTCTCAAGTCATAATGGGCAATTTTAAAAGTGTCCAAATAAAGCTCAGCAATGGACTGCCACAGGGATCTGTTTTGGCACCCTTACTGTTCAATTTATACATCGCGGACCTACCTGGGACAACTTCGCAGAAATTTAGCTACACTGACGATTGGGCCATTGCAGCAAAACATTAACATAGCCAATCCAACAACATGGATATCATAGAAACAATACTAACGGATGACCTTGCCATTATGGGAGAATACTTTCGCAAATGGAGGCTACGGCCCGATCTAACGAAAACCGAAGTGTGCTGTTACCATTTGAATAATTCCCAAGCCAACAAAAAACTCTCCGTATACTTTAAAAACAGACTGCTCACTCATAACTCAACACCAAAATATCCTGGAGTGACTCTGGACAGAACATTAAGTTTTAAAGAACATCTACAAATAACTATGATAGAACTGAAAAGAAATAATATAGTCCAAAAGCTATGTGGCACTACACGGTCCTCAACCTCCGTACTCAGATCATCCGCTCTTGAATCATCTCAATCAGTTCCACACCGAACTATTGGCTTCCCATTCTGAGTCACATTCCAAGTCATTCTCTTCTCAAAGAATATCGAAAAATCGAAACTAACCATCAACTACCCATCCACCATGATAATCTTGATATCGAAATAAACAAACTTCGCTCCAGATATCCTCCATTGCTAAGAGCCAACTCCTTACATCAGGAACGTTTCAACCTCACCAATGCTTAGATAAGACAACGGGAGAGCGAGTCACCACAGGAAGCACACCAAATTGACCACAAACCTCCAGATTTTAAAAAACACCCGTAATAAATGGACAACGTTAAACAGAATTAAGGTCGATTCAGACACATCAGTCACGTCTCGTCACAGTCCTGGCGCCGAACCGAATAATCCGTCATACAAAATATTCTTTAATAGAAATATGGCGCCGGCATTCACATTCATCAGTCGACGAACAGTTTCTCAGCTGTCAGATAGTTCATAGTACTGTGACCAAACAGGACCGTTTCGGCGCCGAGACTATGACGGGACTGATGAGTCTGAATCGACCTTAAGAACAAGCAGCGGTAGATGTGCTGACAGCTTATGTAGATGATGAAAAGCCCTTACTCCTGAGTGTGACTGTGGTGCGCAACGACAGACCGTCCGTCACATTGTTGAAGAATGTCCCCGAAGGCGATTCCTTGGAGTTTTCAATGAGTTCCTGAATGCGACCGAAAATGTTTTACATTATATTAATAATACATTAGATGTTCGTTTGTAATACTTCATGTAATGTTTTATATTGATTTTTAATTATGTATTCTTACTGGATGCCATACGATAAATAAATAAAATAAATCTCGTATATTTCAGTGAAATAAATATTGTTAAAACGAAAGGAAATAAAACACCCTATCAGGATTTCTAAGAAACTGGGTATTTCTACTCATAAAATCTTCTTTTAATATGATTTACGAACTTCCTGAGCTGCACAATAATATTTTACAGCTCACGGCAAATTTGCGACACATTGTTATAGTTTGTATCTTAAACGTAATGGCTGGAAAGTACACACAGGAAAAATTATGGTTTAATAGGAGGATTTTAGACAGACATTGTATTCGGCGAGAGCTGAAACTTCATTAGTGAGAGAAGTATGGTAACACTCCACGGGCAACTTAAAAGGGAAATTTATTAAACTGTGTTAAATATTATCATAATTATTAAATTAACAATAGAATGTCGGGGCTGTTGATGCAGTAATATTCATGGTCTGTCGGAAAATTAAATGGGGCAGTTTTACAAGACTGATTTATATGTTACATAATATATTGATAGAATCGTCATTGAAGACTTGAAATAAATAATGTGGTAAGTGCGAAAATCATTATTTCGAAATAATCGATTTTTTTCTTCCACAATGAATGTATTAGAAATAACTTTCTCAAAATTAAACATGGGTTTATTCAAGTGAATTATGTTTTTGTGCATTAAATAATTTTGCGAACTTTTTGTAAAATAATTGTAAAAAAAATAAAACAGCTATAAAATCTTAGAATTTGCTAAGTGCTATCACAAAAATATAAAATATTGGGGTAAGTAATAATGAAAAACACAAAACATGTAGGTTCTAAGGAATATTGAGATTAAATAGGTCTTCATAAAATTTTCTGTCGGTTAATGTTGATCCATTGAGCTTTTGAAATTTGACGCTTTAATATACTGATTGAACTTTCAGAAGCAACTTTAAAATTGAAGAAGTCCTCAAGGTTCATTAACGTAACAAGAACTATTCGGGTTTTTTTTACATCTGTTATCATCATTCTTACCAAATCCATAGGTAACCCACACTTCTCTTGCTTTTTTCGCTTTTCCATTCGGGCGAAATCTCTGTCGCAACTCATAAATAAATGACCCGATACTAGATACTTGTGATTTATCTCATCGAAGTACCCCTTAAAAACTAAATAAATCCATAAAAATAACATTTTATTTTTATTTTGTCCGGCACAGTTATCGCTCCAAATTGTTACTTTTCGTTTCTGTGTTCGTATGTTATTATTATCCAGATTTAGCCATACGGCTCACACTCCCTCTAAGGGGAAAATTCACTCATCCCAGATACCTACGGTATCAAAAAGATGAGCTCTGGTGGGACTTTTTCCATGTTATCAAGTCCTAGGTGACTTGGTACGTCGGTGTATCTCCTAAAAATGTTCGCACGCATCTGGACGTCGAAAGTAGCACAGCTTTCTGCATGACCTTATATAGATGTTTATTTAGACCCAGCTTTTTTATGTTTTCTAGGAGGTTCTTCGGAATGACTCCAGTGGTAGAAAGAATAATAAGTATCGTCTGGGTACTTTCCATTTTTCCACTTTTCGTTGTACTTAACACCCAGATTATTGTTGTTAGGTATCGCCACATCGATTAGAGATGTTTGTCTTGATAGTTTATTAACTAGCACGAGATATGGTCTATTATGTGCTACAGTTTGGTCTGTGAGCACAGTGCGATACCAGTATAGCTTGTAGTTGTCATTCTCAAGCATACTCTCAGGAACGTTTGATATTGATCGAACAATTGATAATATGGGAGATGGTTTGTTTGTAGAAGTCCCAGTTTAAAAGCTATCTCTTGACGGAGGATCTTCCCTACTGAGTCATACCGTTCCTTATATTCAGTTGCAGCAAATGCCTGGCAGCCTCCAGTAAGATGTTGGATAGTTTCTTGGGCTTGACATCCATATCGGCATTTGTCGTTTTGGACCTGAGGGTCTTTGACTATATATTTCAGGTAATTTTTGGTTGGTATAACCTGATCCTGAATGGCGAGTAATGAACCTTCTGTTTCAGGGAACATCTTTCCTGATGTCAGCCAATGCGCATTTTTTCGTTTTTAGTAAGATGGTTTATGCGCATTTCTTGTTCCCTCAATTTGATCGGTGTTGTGTCATCTACTGCGCAAATCGCGCGATGAAGAGTAGATATCTCCGCCTGCACCTGAAAATAAGTTCTTAAATTATTATTATTAATATTATTATAACATAAGCGAGGGCAGAGAAACTAAGTCCCTATTATGCCCAAAAAACAAAAAATTTTAAAAATAATGGAAAAACTCTATTTGGAAGATACTTCTGTCTTTATCGTGTAAAAATTCATTCTTGATTTATGATAAATATTTCATCGAGGTTTCCAAAATTGAATTTTAGTATTTTAAATGTTCTAATTAAGTCTCCACATTGTCGGCGAAGTTCAAAAGTAGTTAGGTTAACCGTACTAAGTCTTTCTGCATAAGAAGGTCTTTTCGGTCCCAAAGAAATTCGAGTGGCTTTTCTTTGAACGTTTTCCAACAAAGTCTTGTCTCGAACCAGATCAGGATACCACGTTGGTCCAGCGTATTCAAGTAGGTATGTGTCTTACGTACAGAGTGTAAAGTTTACAGAATGATTGCATTGAAACTCTCGAAAAACATCTCCGAATAAGATACAGTCTGGAGTTTGCACGTTTACAAATAGAGGTAATATGGTCGGACCAAGTTAGGCTGCTGTTCAAGATAACACCAAGATCGTTATACGAAAACACAGATTATAATGGCTGCTTGTTAACAAAGTACTGCACAAGTGGGTTATTTTTACCAATTCGAAGCACTACATATTTTTCCGCGTTTAAGGGTAGTAACCACTGAGAACACCAAGTTAAAATAGAGTCCAAGTCCATTTGGAGGGTTAGCTGGATTGTGATTGGATTCGCATATATTTTTGTGTCGTCAGCGTAGAACGATATTGTACTTGAGACATAATAAGAAATATCGCTGGTGTAAACCAAGTGAAACATCAATCAGTTAATGCTTTCAACACACACGACGCAATTTAATTCCCTTCACGTCCTGTTATACCCTCATGACACAAAAACATGAAGTCAGTGTTATTGTCCCCTAGGTGAACACAAAGGTTATAGTTAGAAAGCTGTCGCATATAATACATTTGACTATGGGTTAGAGTTGGCAATGATAAGACCTGCTGTAGATCCAGAGAAATTGTCATGGTGTCACTCGTGGGTTGCTGACAATTCTGATGGTCTGTTCTCATTGCTTCTATAGCTGCTTCAGCTTTTCGGTGGTAAAGTTCTAACTTAAAATGATCATCTTTCTGTATGGGATCTCTTGTTTGCATGTGCAGTAAATCACAGGTAGCACAGATATCCGTTCTAGGCTTACGAAAGCTTACATTGGGAAAATTCTTTTTGAAAATTTGAAAATAAAAACGATAGCTCACTGCTGAATCAGGATGAGCTTACTTAAATGCCAAGCAAAGTCTATTTACATTAAGAATTGATCTCAGATATTCTTTCTCGCCTTTTAAACGGTTGTAATGTCTCACGTCTCTGGGAAATTTGTTTATGTGCTCGATAACCAATGCTCTATCTTCCGGCATGTACTTTCTAAACTGCAGTTTATTACCTCTCCTTTGCTTATAAATTGAATCTTTTTCTTTTTTCAACTTAGCTAATGTTTCAATGTATCTTAGAGTTATTCCAAACATCGCGCAAAATGTCTTTCTACACACCTGTAAAATGTTGGTAATAAAACTTCGTCTCGTCACCGATAAGATCCGTGAAACAAAAATGAAATGCAATATTAAAAAAAAACACAAGGTTCAGCTTTTTACCAAATCCAGGCAAGATGTATACCAACGAGCACTTCTTTTCAAGACGATCCAATTGCAACAGTTTTAGATGTTTTAGAAGGTAGTTATTTGACTGTTTTAGTTACTTTTTTATTAAAATAAAATTTGCAGCCTTATCTTCATTACCTCGAGACGATTCATCCACAGCAAATTCAGACCCACTTTGTGATATCAAGTTACATCCTGAAAAGGGTTCTCCTGAAAAACAAATTCTAGTCGAAAGTGCTGTTAATCGGGTTGATTTAGAAGATCCAAAATTCTGACCAAGAAATTGTGTAGACGAAGTGCTGGAAAAATTCAAAACACAAGATCTTAATTCTGTAGATTTTAAAGCTTCAAAAAGAAAAATAGAAAAACAAAACAGGTACTGCACTAAACCACTATTCTATATAGTTTTAAAGAATGGTGAAACAATTGGGCGTGACTGGTAAGTTTATTCCAAAAGCACAGGCTCTTTATTTTGCTTATATTTTCGACTCTTTTCAAGCTGAAATTGCACTTTTTCCTTTTTTACTGGATATGACGACTGAAAAAAGGCTAAAGAAAAATGTGACAATCATGAAAGCTCAGTCGTTCATTTAGAACACCTTAACAATTTTATTTCAAAAAATTCATTGAGAATGAGAAAGAGAATGAGAATAAGAAAGATCGATGATTCTCCGCGACAACAGATTGAACATGAGACCATATATTGGCGAAACATATTACAAAGAGTCGTTAGTGTCATAAAATACTTAGCTAGTAGGGGACTACCTTTTAGAGGAACCGACGAAAAATTTGGTTTGACTGGCAATGGAACCTTGGATTACTAGAGTTGTTCAGAGGTTCTGTGGTTCAGTATTTTATTTATCAAAAACGATTTGTTTTGAAATAATTGTAAATATTTATGTTAATTTACTTTATAAGTTGTGAGTTTGTGTCTTTGTGGCTTTTTGTATATTTGCAATAAATTAACTATTAATATTAAAATAGTTTTAATGAATTTTTAACCTAAGACGCATCTATACTTACTGAAGAGTGGCAGTATAAAGTATATAGTATGACTAGTATGACTTATATAGTATGACTAGTATGACCGCCCTCGGCGGTCCATGAACTAAATCCGGCACTGCCCCTGATCCTTTATATGATAGTTAAAGAATTGTAGTATCAATTTATACCAAAAAAAGGTAAAAAAAAATCATTTTTATTAACGGCAAATACGTTTTTGCAAAAAATTAGTTTTGTGTTCAGGTCACAGACATTTAGTGGCGTTACAACCCTTCATGGGTTTTAGCCGACTCGACAACATGCCTCCACTGTTTTCTGTCTTGAGCAACCTCCATCCAATTCTCCACGCCCATAGTGCTTAGGTCTCCTGCTATATTATCTCGCCACCGGAGACGAGGGCGTCCGCGTGGTCTCCTTCCAGTTGGGACTTCCTCCCACACCAGTCTTACTGTTCGTTCGTCAGAATGTCTTCTGAGGTGTCCTGCCCATTGGAGTCTTCTGGACTTTATTTCTTTTATGATGTTGGCGTCTGGGTAAAGTTCTTCAAGCTCTTTATTAGTTCTTATCCTATATTGTCCTGATGCTTCATCAAGCACCGGACCAAAGATCTTCCTTAGGATTTTTCTTTCCCAAACACGTAGTCTCTCTTTATTTGCCTTTGTTATCGTCCACGTTTCGCTTCCATACATCACAACGGGTCGTATGATTGTTTTATAGACCTGTATCTTCGTTCGTCGTGTTAGCTGTTTTGATTTTATAAGGTTTTGGAGGACAAAAATACATCTGTTGCCGGCCTGAATCCTGTTGTTTATTTCTTGTGATCCGTTATTGTCTTCAGTTATTGTTGTTCCAAGATACTTGAATTCTCTAACGAGCTCAAAGTTAAAGTCATCGATGGTAATGTTCTGACCGATTCTGTCTCTGCTTTGGTTATTGCGGCTTATATACATATATTTCGTCTTGTTTTCGTTGATTTGGAGCCCCATCTTCTCTGCTTCCTTCTCAAACCTTACGAAAGTCTCCTTCATCCTTAATCGCGTGTTTCCTATTAGATCTATATCGTCTGCAAATGCCAGTAGTAAGTTTGGTCCTTTTCGATGAAATACTGTATTCGGTTTTTCGATTCTTGCACTTCTGATTATGTGCTCCAGAGCTAAGTTGAAGAGTTGTGGTGAAAGTGCACATCCCTGTTTTAGTCCATTGTTTATTTCAAATGTCTCCGAGTATTGTTGTCCAACTCTCACCTTACATCGTAACCGTTCCATACACATCCGTATCAACCGGACTAGTTTTTTTGGAAAGCCAAGTTCCTGCATCGCTGTCCACAGTCTGTCCCTACATACTCTATCATATGCTTGTTTAAAATCTATGAATATCTGATGAAGCTCACGATCAAACTCCCAGCATTTTTCCATTATCTGTTTTATTGTGAATATCTGGTCAATTGTAGAGCGGTCCGGTCTAAATCCGCATTGATAATCTCCAACGATTTCTTCTGTGTATGTTTTGGTTCTTTCTAGCAGGATGTTTGCAAGGATTTTGTAGGTGGTGTTTAGGAGTGTTATTCCTGTATAGTTAATACATTGCTTTTTGTTTCCTTTTTTGTGTATTGGTACAATAACCCCTTCTTTCCATTCATCTGGCATTGTTTCTTCTTGCCAAAGGTCTTGAATTAGCTTGTATATCGAACTGTACAACGCTTCTCCTCCATGTTTTAAGCACTCTGCGGGTATACCATCGCTACCTGGTGTCTTATTATTTTTGAGTTTTTTAATTGCCTGTATTACTTCTTCGTATGTCGGGTATTGGTCTTCTATTTCAGCTGTATGTACCTCTATGTTTGATGTACTTCTGCTAGATTGGTCATTCAATAGTTGATAGAAGTATTCCTTCCAGGTTTTTAAGATTTCCTTGTCATCAGTGATAAGCTGTCCACTGTCGTTTTGAAGAAAGTTTCCTGTTCTTGCTTGGTACCCGTTCTTGATATCTGAAACTCCTTTAAAGAACTGCCTCGCTTGTTTGTTCTTTCTTTTTTCTTCTATATCTCTGATTATTTGTTCCTGATACTCGCTCTTCTTCCTTTTCATTAGTTTTCTTGTCTCTGTTCTTCTTTGTCTATACATTTCATTGTTGTTGTGCGAGGGGTTTTGTAGCATGTTCCTTCTAGCCATATTTCTTGCTAATATGGAGTTCAGGCAATCATCACCGAACCATTTTTTTGTTGTTTTCTTTTTGTGTCCTAGTATTACATCTGATACGCTTGTCAGAGCTACTTTGATATTTTTCCAAGCTGAGTCTATGTTGTTATAGTCTTCTGTCTGTGCTAGAGCGATTTTTATAAATTTCTGTTCTGTCTCCTTATTACGTAAAACTTTGGTATTCCATAATTGTGTTAGTGTATTCTTGTGTGTTTTTTTGGACGCTATTCTTGTCCTTATCTTCGCTTTTACGAGAAAATGATCCGTGTCTCCATAAGCTCCTCTTAGGCTTCTTACGTCTAGACAGTTACTACCCCTCCTGGCATCTACTAGAACATGATCAATCTGATTTCTTTTGACGCCGTCGTTGGAGACCCATGTTTGTTTGTGTATATTCTTGTGTTCAAACATTGTCGATTTTATTAGTAGATTGTGGGATGCTGCAAAGTCTATTAGCCTTGTTCCTATTAGCAGAATAACTGCTTGTAAAAGAAAAAAATTTTTCTTCGAAACACAATTTTTGTTTTCAGGAAATAAAATTTCTAAATTGAATTATGTCAAAACTGTCAATTTTTTAGTAAAGAAGTTAAGAGACACCTGGTGACGCAATGGAAGCGTATTTGCAGTGTTCCTGGGTCTTGCTTCAGCGGTGAACTTTATAACATCAATTATTATAAGATTAACTTAACCAGTGTATTACAGTTAAGAGACATACTGAATAACAAAACGTTTTCCAAACCATATAGGCGAATGACAAAACTTATTGAGCAATCTCTATTTGCGCTTTTAATTTAACAATATATTCAACAATAGATTCCGTAATAAGACACTTTCAGAACAATTTCAAAAGCAAATTTTCACTTCCGGTTCTTTTCATACCAAATTATTGTTTATCCCAATTGTTTGTGTAATAGTGAAATTGGCTCAGGCTTTTAAAGTGTAGAGAGCGTATAATTGAATTGTCTATGCCGAGACCCTAAAGTTCACAAATCTCCATACACCTAATTTAGTGTATACCTTTTAACACGTTTAGAGCTCGTATTGGGTACGCAATTAGATTCTGTTTAAGTTTAATGGGCCTTTGTCCCGTCGTTTATATTCAATAAACTTTAATCATAAAAGCAGAGGCGTAAGCCGGAGGAATAGTTGATTCTATTGCTATTCTATTTTAAACGAATAGATGATGATGAGTAAGTAGCTGAAAAAATAACAGGTAAAGAAATAGGACAAGCTAAAAAATGGTTTTCATCATTCACAAAAAGTATGTCCGTATGTTATATGCAGCTCAGTATGGGATGAAATAAAGAACGCAACGAACAATACATAAACCAGCTAAAAAGAAGTGACATATCAGAGCTAAAGGGTTTACAACTAGACGAATTAAACGATAAAATAACAACAGAACTACTAGAAGCAGCCTGAAAATTGCTAATAAACAAAAGTGAAAACAACAAAAAATTAGACCTAAATCACAAGATATGCTAAAAAAACGACGACAACTCCTGAATTATAACAAAAGAAATACAGTGGAGTTTACTGAACTGAACCAAACCATAAGAAAACAGATAAAGGAAGATTTAAAGAAATACCAAGAAGATCGCATTAAGAAAATTATAGAGAAGAACAAAAGTTTAAAAACAATAAGGACAAATATAGGAAAAAGAAAACTAATCAGGCTTAAAGCTGAGAACAATGAAGAAAGAGATCTAGGAGAAATAGTAAAAATTACAGAAAGATATCCACCACTAATGACCCACCACTATCATCTAAACAGAATCTCCGAGGAAAATACAAAATGTTGGCTCAGAGGTATTACCAGAAATAACTGAAGATAAAATCGAAAAATCCATAAACGACTTGAAAAGAAATAAAGCGGCCGGTGAGGACAAAATACTGGCGGAACTGCTAAAAGAAGGAGGAGACACGATAAAAAAAATGCTAAAAATACTGTTCAACAAATGTCTGTTTGAAGGTAAAATACCTAAACAATGGAGAAATGCCAACACAAACTTAATACATAAGAAAGGAGACCGAACAGACCTAAACAACTACCGTCCTATTTCCCTTTTGTCACAACTATATAAAACCTTCACAAGAATAATAAACAACCGACTAACCTATAAACTTGATCACTACCAACCAGTGGAACAGGCCAAATTCAGGAAAGGATACAGCTCAATCGACCATCTACATGCGCTTAAAATCTTAATTGAAAAAAAAAATGAATACAACCTTCCGCTGTACTTAGCATTCGTATATTATGAAAAGGCTTTCGACAGCATTGAACACTGGGCGGTTGAAGAAGCTCTGGTCAATAGTAGAATAGATTTAAGATACCGACAATTGATACATGATATTTACCAAAACGCAAACATGGCCGTAATTCTGGACGACAAATTTGTAACGGATAATATAAAAGTTAAACGAGGAGTCCGACAAGGCGATATAATTTCACCTAAACTGTTTACCTTGACCCTCGGAGACATAATAAAATCAACAGATTGGGAAAACAGAGGAATATGTATTAACGGAAAATACCTAAATCACCTTAGATATGCGGATGATATACTCCTGATCTCCTCGGAACGACAAGAACTGGAATTAATGCTGAATGAACTTCATGAAAAATCACTGCAAAAAGGCCTAAAAATTAACTTCAACAAAACAAAAGTAATGACAAACACGGAAGATCAAGAGGCAATAAAAATACAAACAGAAAAAATAGAACAGGTAAATGAGTATATCTATCTAGGACAAGCAATCAGATCAAACAGCCGAAATATCGAAACGAGTAAGTATGGGATGGGCAGCGTTCGGCAAACTTTCTTACGTTCTAAAAAATCAAACAATCCCTCTATACTTACGAAGCAAGGTATATAACTCCTGTATAATACCGGTGCTCACCTACGGAGCACAGACATGGACATTTACACAGGCCAATTTGGATAGGATAAGGAAGGCACAAAGAGCGATGGAGAGACAAATGTTGGGTATATGACTTAAAGATAGAAAACATAACCAGTGGATCAGAACCAGAACAAAGACAGTAGACGCGATAGAACAAGCAGCAAAACTAAAATGGAAATGGACTGGACACAATGAGCGTCTCCAAGACGAACGATGGAACAATGTCATCGGAAAGTGGCGTCCATACAATGCAAAGAGATCAAGAGGCAGACCACAGATGAGGTGGAAAGATGACATCAGGAAACAAGGAGGTCCCACATGGCAGAGAACAGCTCAAGATAGGGAAAGATTGAGAGAACTGGGGGAGACCTATATCCAATAATGGAGGGATAGAGAATAGGTTAAAAAAAATGGGATGAAATATCAGAACTGAGTAATGATATTGATGATCCATTTGAAAATGTGTCTGAAGAAGATCCTGACTACGAAACATAGAGTTCACGGAACATCAGTGTTATACCAACTAAAAGACCTCGGATAACTACTAAGGTTAAGTTTGAATAAATATATGTATATATATATATATATATATATATATATATATATATATATATATATATATATAGAGGGTGGTGCATCGTCAAAACGGGCCATAGGAAACTCAATGGGAAATTCTAAATTGTTGAATTCCTGCTTCCCTAATTATTTTACACCAAAAGTCATGGGAAACTATTTGTAGAGGACTCAAATATGTATCGACAACAACTGTTAAAATTATTCTACGACTTAAACTTATTCCAAAATTTTGCTAAAATATAATACATTTTTCTGTGAAAAAATGTGTATTACGTGTTGCGTTTTGTCATATTATTGTTTCTGATATTTGACAATATTTAAATCAATTATATTACATTTATCTATGATTATGGCCAAAATTTTGTGATTTATTGTTAAAAAAAAATTAAGTTGATTAAAAAATGTACTCAGTTGAGAAGAAAAAAAGCAATGATAAAAATGTTTTATTCATGTTTTATTATAACATTTGTTTTATGTTTAGAAATTATCATATTTATATTATTATTAGGAATACAGATCACAGTAACAGTGTATTGGAATTCATTGAATTGTTGTATAACTTAACATGGAATTAAATTTTAGT
The DNA here is from genome assembly GCA_918026665.1 of Diabrotica balteata. Lineage (NCBI taxonomy): Eukaryota > Metazoa > Arthropoda > Insecta > Coleoptera > Chrysomelidae > Diabrotica > Diabrotica balteata. Next base: position 193,958,953 of record OU898276.1, on the reverse strand, counting down.
GAATTAGAATATCTTACGTTAAATAAAGATCCGGTAGTGGCAGGAAAAGGTTCGCGCTATTGCCTGAATACAACATTATGCGATTTTTCGTCAACTGAGTACATTTCATTATATTGATCGATTTATAACAATATAATTTATTGTTCACAAAGTAATAATGTTCAATAGTAGTAGCATTTAGTAAAATTCATTGTTTATAATTTAATCATAAAATAAAAAAATTGACAGTTCAAATTGTCAAACATCTGACATAAATATGATAAAACACAAACGTCCTAATATATATTCTTGCATTACGTGTGGTCTAACTTTAAGGGGTGGATTGAAAAATGTATTATATTTTTGCAAAATTTTTAAGTACATTTGAGTCGTAGAACGGTTTTAACATTTGTTTTTAATTCAGATTTTAGTCCTCTACAAATAGTTTTTTTTACAAAGCGGGGATCCTACAGCTTCTGCCGCTTCCCGCATTTCGATCGCCATCTTTTTCTATCTCTCCAGGTGTCTTCATCAATGGCTCTGTCTTTCATGGTTTCCATAACACCTTGTATCCAAGACTTGGCTGGTCTTCCTCGTTTCCTTCTATTACTTGGATTTTATTCCATAGCTCTTTTTGGCTATCTGTTGTCGTCCATCCTCTGTACGTGTCCATAACATATTAACTGTCTAGTTTCTATTTTTTCAGAAGTTGTATGTACTCTATCGGTTTTTCTTCTAATTTCAGAATTAGGTATACGTTCTACTCTTGATATACGGCAAGCTCTTCTCAGGTAGTCCATTTCAACCGTGTCAACTTTTTTCTTTCCTTTTACTGTCATTTGCCAATATTCTACTCCATATGTAAGAATGGGCTCTACAATTACTTTGTAGATAGTCATTTTAGTTCTCATCGTAGCTTTGTTGGACCAAAGTATCGAATTCAGAATTTGAACACTCTTCCTGCCTTGTTGCACTCTATATCTCGTTCGGTTATTCCTTTACTTCAGAGATATTTTCCCAAATATTTGTATTCGCAGCACCTTTTTATTTGTCTAATTTCCAAATCCGGGTCTTCGTCTTCACTGCCTATTCGCATATATTCTGTTTTTGACATATTCATACTCATCCCCCATTTTTCGTATTCATCTTTGAGCTTTTTAAACATATAATTTGCATCTTCTTCCCAGCTTGCAATTAGTACTTGACCATCTGCAAAACAACGTTGTCAGATAATGGTTGTTAAGCTTCAACCCCATTCCCGCACATTTTTGTCTCTATTGGTGCAGTGCTTCTTGGATATATATTTTGAATAGGGTGGAGGAAAGACAACATCCTTGTCTCAAGCCTTTCGTTACTGTAAATACCCTTGAGAAAGTATTTCCTGTTTTACAGTGCTTTAAGGACATTTATAGATGTTCAGTATTGCTTTTAGATATGTTTTACTAAGGTCCGTTTTCGTCACGACACTAAATAAGAGTTTTAAAGGAACTGTATCATAAGCCTTCTCCAGATCTATAAATACCAGATGCGTAGGTAGTTTTCGGCTATTCGTTTTTCAATTACTTGTAGAAGGGTAAATGCGTTGTCCAAGTACGTTCTTCCTGCTCTGAAGAAGCTTTGTTCTTCAATTTATTTATACCCCTCTTCTATTCTTCTTTTCAATACACGACCATATAACCTTCCCAGCGAGCTAGTTACGCTAATGCCTTTATAATTTCCGCACTCTTTCCTGTCTCCCTTTTTATAAATGGGGCTAATGTGGGCCAAATTCCAATCGTCTGGAATCGTTTGGCCTTCAATTAAGCATCAATAAACAAAGCATCAATAAAGATCAATAAACAAATATAGGGCCGTAACTGATAGTACGGTACGGTAGTAGTGATACATATTTGCCAATGAAATAATAGTTATTTATGTTATAAGTACATATATCATGTTGTAATTATTTTATTAAATCCCAATGAGCTTGCGAGAGAGGGTAGAAAATTACAAGGGCAATAATGTCATGTTTATGTACAACTACAATTGAATGCAAATGGGAAATGTACGTATCATGCAAAATTTATTGTGTTGCAGACAAAATTGATTGCATGTATGTGGCAACTAAAGTAGTATTTGAACTTATGGACGAATATAGCGATAAAGGAATGACATTGTACACTGACAACTGGTACACTAGCGTAGAGCTAGCTGAAAAATTACAAAGCAGACAATCGCACCTAGTAGGAACACTACAAAAAAAATCGGAAAGCTATTCCGAAAAAAGTACTGGCGAATAAACTGAAGAAGGGTGAAATTGTAGGAAGAGAGAGAAACGGCATTGTCAATTTTAAATGGAAAGGTAAGCGAGATGTCCTGATGCTTACCACCAAACATAAACTGAATTTTATTGATGTTCCAGGAAGAATTGAGGTCCAAAAGAAGCCGAAAGCTATTGTGGCTTATAATAATGCAAAAAGTTTCATTGATGTATCCGACAAATTGTAGTCTTATTCTGCTTCTATTAGAAGGAGCATTAAATGGTACAGGAAGGTGGCAGTTGAACTACTTACTGGAACAAGCATAGTAAATGCTCATTATTTATATAATAAGAACAAAACTGTACCAGAAAGAATAAGTTTAACAGATTTCAAAGAAAGATTGTGCTTGAAACTACTTTCAAAAGGAAAACAAAGTTATACTCCCCAAAACACACCGTCAGAACCTAAATTTATTCAAACAGGTAAAAAAAGTCGGTGCGTAATTTGTTACCAACGAACAAAGATGAGCCTGGATGACGGCATGCAATAAATAAAACTAAGCAAGTTACCTCTAAATGAGTATAATTTAAAACATGTGTTATTATTTTATTTTATAGTGTATTATTGTATCTATTGCATCTATTATTAATCACAATAAACACTTTTATATCAAAATTAATTAGCGTTTAAGTTATAAAAAATCTACTATAATTCAACTGCTAATAAAAAAATGATGAAGTATTTTTTTCTCAGGCTAAGATCAATTTTAATTTGCCCCAGGCCACGCTAAGTTAAAGCCGATTAGAAATACATGTAAAGTGTGCTCCTGTGGAATACACATGGCCAAACGGTCCTTACTGACTGTGTATATGTAAATATACACGTGGCGGTTTGAACTCACCCACTGTGTATATTCTGCTATACACATGGCAGTCAAAGTGTTAAATTTGTTCGAAAACAATGGGATTTATCGCTCTGTATAAAGCTTTAGTGTGGGCGTTGATTCACGATGTGGACAAGAGACTATAGAGAAATATAATTTTGATCTTTGTTTATTAAACAGAAACATAATGTTAGTATCTCTGTTGTTTATCTTTTTAATTTTGTAAAACTTCTATAAATTTTTGTAATGGATTCAACAATTTAAATTAAATTTCATGCATGTACGCGCACATGACAATTTTCAACTGTTTCGGTTTATTTCCTAAACTAAAATTCGTACAAACAGAAACCTCTCATAAATGTGGTTGATTTATGTTTTGTTACGCAATAAAAGTTTTAATGCATTTAACACACAACAACGATATGCTCGAAACATACCATATGGAAAATAATGCTGTTGGATTTTCGCAAATATTTTATTTTACACACTAGGATCTAAGAATGTGTAGAAAATATAAAAGTATGCAAAATATTTAGATAAAAGAACAATATACATTTTTGTGTTTATAGAGATATGTTATAATACGTTTACAGTTGTTTATATTACAGTTTATAAGACATAGGGGTAATGGGGGACAATTACCTTAATTTCAGATATATTAAGATATTTAAGGAAAAATTCGAAAACACGAATGACAATGGGCAAAGACTATGTAACCTACCAACAAGAACAAATATGTTAATAAGCTCAACAAAATTTGAACACCCTAAAATACATAAGGTAACATGGAGGTCACCAGATCAAAAAACATATAGTTAAATTGATCACATAATGATTAATAAACGAAAACAATCGTCAATAAAAGATGTAAGAACGTTCAGAGGTGCGTGTGCAGATTCAGACCACTATTATACATGGTCACAGCCACTGTAAGACAAAAAGTTCAAATTGAAACAAAACAAAAAAACCAACGTAAAAAGTGGAATGTCAATAAAATAAGTAATGAAGAAGTAAGAAAAAATATGAAGAGGCAGTAACAGTTCAAATAAAAAATAAATATAAAGCAGAAGATATATAAGCACAGAATAGGAAACGATCAAAAAATCAATAGAAGAAGGTGCAAATATGCAGATAGTTAAAAGTCAGGCTAAAACAAAAAACTAATGGTACAACCAAGAATGTAGAGAAATAACAGGAAAAAAAGTGCAAGCCAGAAATAAAAGGCTAAGAACATATAAAGAGGAAGACAGAGAAGAATATGAGAAATTAAGAAGGAATGCTAAGAAAGTGATAAGGCAAAATAAAAGAAGATGGGTAGACAAAAAATGCAGGAAATAGAACAGGAAAGAACAAACAGAAATACGAAAAGTTTTTACAAAAAGATTAAAGAATAAAACAAAAAATACAAGGGCAAAACAAACGGAATAAAAAATAGAGAGGGAATAGTAATAATAGAGGACTAAAAATGACCAAAAATGACCAAAAATGACCAACAGATGAAGTAGACATCGAAATTGAAAAAGAACCAACATTAGAGGAATTGGATGAAGTAATACAGAGAAGCAAAAATGGAAAAGCACCTGGTAAAGATGAAATTAATATGAAACTAATAAAATTCGGGGGAAGGGAACTAAGAGGAAAAATACTGGCACTATTGAAAAATATATGGAAAGAAAAGAAAATGCCAGGGGACTGGGAGGTAGTACAGATCATAACAGTACATAAAAAGGGAGACCAACAAATCTGTGAAGATTATAGAGGAATAACATTACTAAATACAACATATAAAATATTAACATCAATAATAAAAAAGAGGTTATCAAAGATCACAAAGAAGACAGTAGGACAGTACCAATGTCGATTCACAGAAGGAAGATCTACAATAGATGCAATACACACAAAAAAAACAAATAATGGAAAACGCAAACGAGTACAAATTAGAATTGGAAATGTTATTTATAGACTTCAAACAGGCATTTGATTCAATTAAAAGGAACGTATTAATGATAGCACTTAAAAAATTAAAAATTCCACATAAACTCCGAAAATAAATAGAAATGACATGAGAACTACAAAAATAAGCATAAAGACACAAAGAGGAGAGACAGAGGAATTCAGTATAAATAAAGGGATGAAACAAGGAGATGCCTTATCAACAACGCTATTTAATCTATAATAGCATTAGAATATGTACTGCGAAATATAAATAAAGGAAATCTCAGAACAAGAGGTGGTCAAATAATTGCATATGCAGACGATATTGCTATTATTGCAAAGAACAGAAAAATAATGAAAGAAATGCTTGAAGAAATAAGAGAGAAAGGGAGGTAATGGGGCTAAGATTAAATCAAGAAAAGACAAAAATATTAAGATTAGGGAAAAAACAATGAAGGAAAAAAATGTAACACTGACTAAAAAAAGTAAGATGAGCATGTATAACAGCATAATTAGACCAATATTATTATATGCAGGGGAAACAATGACGAAGGTTAAAAAAGATGAAGAAGACTTAAGAATGGCAGAGAGAAAGATTATGAGAACCATACTAGGACCAATCAGAACAGAGCAAAATGAATATAGAAACAGAACAAATGCAGAAATTAAGGAAGAACTTAAGAAAGACATCGTAACTAAAATAAAGCAATGCAGAGTTAGATGGTTAGGTCACATTTGGCGAGCAGGCGATGAGGCAGTGACATACGCAACGATAGAATGGAATCCAGGAGGAAGAAAGAGAAGGGGAAGACCGAGATCAAAGTGGCTGCAAGAAGTTGAAGAAGACCTCCAAAGTGCAGGAGTCAGTGAATGGAGAGGAAGAACTAGAGACAGGAAAACATGAAGAGATATTGTCAAGAAGATAAGATAAACAAAAAAAGTCTGATCCACTTAAGAAATAGAATCTAGAAAGCATTTGTTTTGACGACGTTTCGGCAAGGTCACACTTGCCATTGTCAAGTCAGATTAGTTCTGCTTCGTCTTGATGTTTTAGAAGAACTGATCAGTTGGATATCATTGGATAGCTAGTAAAAAAACTCACATTTAAAAAAACCTTGTATGGCTAATAGGAACGAAGTTAGGGACTATTAAAAAAAATGGTATTTCCATTGTTTATAAATATTAAAAAGTAAAATTTGCACAAATTTGGAATGAAAATTTAAACTTTAGATTAAAACTATATAGCTATAAAATTCATCCAATTTTTCTAAACTTACGGCCCTTCGAAACGAAAGTACTTTCGAAAGATCGACAAAGAACAGGGAGGACACAGGAGAGACATGGAGGGGATAACTGTTACAGCTCCGTTTTTTTTTCGAAATCGGAATTTCAAATTGGAACGCGTAGGAAAAATTTACATTACCGCGGCTTCCATTGCAGCTAGAAGCCTCTTTTTTTTAATCTGAAGTGTCTCGTCGAAATATGAATAACTACATAGTTTTCATTGTCCGGGAAATATGGGAAACCTCAGAAAACTTGAGTCCATTTGAAATTTACCGTAAAAACTTGTTTGAGAAAAAAAAATTGAATGAAATGCTTTTTGTAACGAAAGTAACAACTTTTACACAAAAATTCACCCTGTTTTACCTACTGCGCCTTTTGCTGCAAGAAGTCATCCCAATAGAAGAGTATATTCAATGTTTGTTAGATGCCTTGTTAATCATGCTACTGTGAAAGCCTACCTTCATAGATTTAATTTAAGTGAAACCGAACTTTGTGATTGTTATGTGAACAAATACCTCTCCCTCAGTGTCAATCTTCCATTTTATATATCTGTCGTCATAATATTAGGTTTAGCCAAATTTTTTGGGAATATTTAAAAAGGACTAAAAGAAAAATTTAGGATTGAATTGTAACGATGAGTCCAAGCCATCACCGTTAAACCAGCGTGCGCGCGAACCAACCCATGAAGTAGGAGTGTATCAACAGTAGAAAGGGCAAAACTAATTACCAAGCTCCGCTATATAAACCGCAACATTTCCTCATAGAGGCAGAATCGACAGGTGTTGACTGAAGGTTCTCTTCTTCCCTACCCCGGCTTGTGGACGTGTTGAGTTCACAAGTTGTTCCATACCGCCGTTACCCGAAGAGCGTGTTGAGCTCTTCATTACCCGTACTCCGAAGCAGTCGTGTTGAGACTGTCGAGGAGTGTCCTATTAACCCGAATTACTTAAGGGACGTGTTGAGTTCCTTTCCTTTCTTTGTACCTATCGTCCGCTGTTATTAAATCGATACAACGTTCACGTAAAATTTCAAAAACACACTCGCTTGCCGATAAGACTAACTTCATACGACAAGGTCAAACTTAATTTGAATAAATAGGCCAGGTACTGAGAAGACTAAACTAAATTGTAAATATGTACATAAGATTTTTGTCAATTTAATTTAAGGAAGACAATAAAGTTTTATTTTTATTTTGTAAATGTATGTAATGTGAATGTGTAAATCTAGCTTTGTTCCCTCTGTCTATCCTTATTAGTTACTTTCTAACCTTTGCTTATCTTGTGTTGTAATAAAGTCGCTATGAAAGGCACCTTAGCGTGAAAAGTATCCCTATATTATGTAATCCCTTGTGGGTCCTAAATATTGTTGGTTAGGGCATTGAATGGAACGAATGAATGTATGGTTTTTATCAAGCTACTAATTCTTGTGATACTGATGTTTACAATATAGTTTTAATTTACCTCTATGCGAAGTACTATTTTGTTAACAAATGCAATAGGTCAATACATCATTAACAAATTCAAGTAGTCAAATACATTATCGTGGCTGAATGGATCAAGGTATCCAAAGCCATTAATTAAATAAGAAAAAAACATGTTTTTTTTAATTTGGCTGAAATAGTCTGTCGCAGTAGGTATTAATAATAATAAATACAAAAATAATAATAACATATTTTCACCCCCAGAAAAAATCCGATTTTTTTTCATTTTATATTAAGGATGTAATAATACTTTATATGTAATAATATATTTTATAAATTAAACTTCAGGTAATAATTAATAGTTAATTTAAATAACGGAAAAGTAAATATATTCTTGATATAAAAAAAAATAAATATTATTTATTTAAAATATAAGGGAGAAAACAAAAAAATCAAATTGTGCCCATAAATTATTGTTAAAAAAAAACGCAAGGTAAAAATACGAGTACTTTTTCATCTATTGGTCATCTAGTAACTCCCACCTATGTCTTAAAATCTTCAGATATATTATAAAACCTACCACAAGAAAATAGCTTCAGAACAATATACCGAATATTGTGAATTTTTTAAAAGAAACTCTATATTGTGACATAAAAAAATCTATTGTATCTAGTCACAAATTGTAAAATAAAAATTGACATCTCGCTGGTAATCATGATTATGCTTTTTTAGAAATTATAAAACAAAACTACTTTTTTGATTATATTATTAGTAAGTTCTCTGTTCTTTACGAGAGCCATTTACATAAAAACCACGATTTTTCATCGAGTTTCTACCACATTAACTATTTTTTTGAAAGAAAATAATTCTAGTCAAGTTTTCCTCTACTTTCTTTAATTTTAAATAAGTGCTTTAAGTGGAAAACTTTTGCACCCTGATTGGTATTCACGGGACTAAAAGGAGACTTTTGAACTTTCTCTTATTCTCACGAAGGCAATGCCTGATCGGAAACTTCATGAGCCCAACAGCACAAAGAAAAAAAGGGTTTTATAACTTTCAAAGCATAAAAAATATTACGAGGGCCTATATTTTTTGTCCGCTTGCGTTTGATAAAATTGATGTAGAAAGAGGGCCATTGAATACGGTTTTTACTAAAGATAACAAGACAACTGCTCACCCATATACAGTGTAGGTAAAAGTTTATGGTCGGTATGGTAAAATTTAACAAGATATCTAACGCAGATATAAAATCATATTTTCAGCGAATAGACAAAGATAACAATCATATTTCCCCGTGGTCTCCCCTCCATAAATATTTTTAACACTCATTGCTCATTCGTGAGACGAATAGTTTCGATCAGAGATATTTTACATATTCTCTGGTTCCGATCCTAATATACCTAAAAAACTAGAGGTGGATCCTCTCGTTTTTTAAATTTTTCTCGGAACCGTTTTTCGTAAACTGTAACTAGTTGATTGTTTACCAGTATTCAAATTAGCGAGTACACAAACATATTGGCTATTATCATTTATGTGTATAAGTATTGAAGTGAAAGAACCTAACGAAGGATATATTTCTTATAACTTGAAAAATAAATTAAACAATACAAATAGTACTTACATTTACATTACACATTATTAAATCGCGAATCGTCTAAATTGAAATTTAAAAACAAGTTTTTCCACTTTTCTTGTTAACCGTGTTCTTCTTTTATTTAAAATTAAACCAGATTTTAAACATGTGTTCACAAGGAAAAGATTTTATTACACTACTACAATATTTTGGTAAATGTGGTTAAGTTAGGATATACATGACGATGGTTTTTCCACCACAATAATGGACAGTTCCAATCTCCGTTCGAAATTTTTTGTGGGTAATATATCATCAGACAAATACATGTCGACTTCTTTTATATCTCTCGATACAGGTGTATGTTTCGATGAGTCACGTCCAATTAATTCATCAAAAATACACCATGGACTTAAGTCATCTTTATCAGTTTCTTTTTCTTGTACTGGTTGATTTTTAAGATTTACTAAACTTATGCAAAGACTCGTTTCATCCGTTTTCCATAGGTGAAGAACCAGCTTTTAAAAAGTTTGCAGGGTGGATTCCTGGATATAAACTGCCAACAAGAAAAACTGTCAGGTTCATTACTTCAGGAATGTTATGTCAAAACTGATTTGATAATAGATAAAATAAAAAGTCCTATTTTCGACAATTCTGCAAAAAACACATTTAAAAAAAGTACCTTATCTTCAGAGAGGCTTTTAAAATATTAATTACAACACAACAAAGTTCCCAAACGGCCAATCCAAGACGTGGAAACTAGGTAGAGCTTCACCTACTACATGTTAAAAAAATGATCGAGTTAGAAGAGGCAATCCGTTCCACATCGGTATTAAATAATACAGACTTAGACTTAGACCAAATCTAAATAAATAACACTGGATTATTTGTTCTCAGCTTTCCCAAATTTTACGGCCGTTTAAAGAAATAACAAGTATAATGAGTGACCAAAAATACTTGAAGGGTAGTTCAGTGATTGTTATGGTACGCTGCCTGCAAGAATCTTACAATAAAATTTTAGCAAACGGTAAATTTAGCAATAAGGTTTAGCAAACCTTACATCCATAGTATCCGACGTAGTACAATTACTAATATCGGGTTTAGCAAAAAGATTTAAAGGGATAGAACAGAGTGGCACATTGTTATTATGTACATTTATGGATTCACCATTTAAAGTGCAGGGTTTTTCTGATAAAATGAAGATAAAAAAATTAAAGAAAAGTTAGGAAGCTGGTTACTTCTATAATTAACGAACAAGAAGATTGTACTATTGAAAATCAACCAGTACAAGAAAAAGAAACCAATAAAGATGACTTAAATCCATGGTGTATTTTTTATCAATTAATTGGAGATGGCTCATCTACACGTACACCTGAATCGAGAGTCCATTACAACGGTGGAAAAACCATCGCCATGTATATCCTAACTTAACCACTATTAGTATTGTAAATGTGAACACATGTTCAAAATCTGGTTTAATTTGAAATAAAAAAAGAAGACGGTTAATAAGAAGTAAAGTTGAAAAACTTATGTTTGTGAATGTCAATTTAGACTATTCGCGATTTAATAATAACGTGTAATGTAAATGTAAGTACGAGTTACTATTTGTATTGTTTAGTTTATTTTTCAAGTTATAGTAAATAAATCATTAGTTTCTTTCACTTCAATAAATATACACATAAACGATAATAGCCATTATGTTTATTTATGTAGGTACTCTCTTACTTAAAACTACTTTTAAACAATCATAGTTACTTGTTTACAAAAATTTAAATTTTTAAATTCATTCATTTTTTTTGGAATCCTGAGAAAACTAACAAATATTTTTGAAAAATTTAAATGCAGAATAAAAGATTACAGTATTATCGAGGGCCAAAAGTCCCTTAGAATAAACAAAAAGGTTTTTGAATGAGATATTTGAAATTAAAAATCACACTAATTTTTTTTCACCGCTATAACTTATTAAAATAAACATTATAGAAGTTTTCAGGGACTTACGGCCCTCGGTAATAACGTATTGTTTCATTCTGCGTTTAAATTTTTCAAAAATATTTATTAGTTTTCTCAGGATTCGGAAAAAAATTAATGCATTTAAAAAATATTGGAACGAAATTTTGTGCCTACGCTCTTAACGATAAAACTACACGACCCAGCTCTACTACTCGTTACTCGGTCGGCCAAACCAGACCAGACCGACGTTGCCAAATAATTATTGTGTATGAATATTTTTTATTGTGGCGTTATTGTATGCAGTTTATTATTTCATATTGAGAATAAGGCACAATGTGACTTTAAAATAAGCTTATTTTGATGTTTAGATTTTTAATTCGGAAATCATACTTAAAATACGAAACATTAATAAATTTTATTTATATAAAACGATTTCCGAAGTGGAAATCAAAATGTTATATTACACTTATTGTAAAGTAAACTCGTGCATATTCCAATAAAAAAAAAAACAGTAAGCTGCCATTTAAATCAATTTCGCCCAATTGGATTATCTTAGAACATTGTTCAAATGCAAAAAAAACAAGAGGTCAAATAAATTCAATAAGTTTGGCAACGTTGAACTTACCCTTTCCAGGCATGCATGTTTGGCGATATAAAAGGCGGACCTAATATACCTCTCTCTTTCTAAACAGCTGTTTCTCACTCCATCTCACGTAAGGTCCATACCGACCATAAACTTTTTCCTACACTGTATAAAAACTTATATAAAGAATGCAAAGTACCTAGTCGTTCAATATTTAACTGTAGCTGCCCTTAGAAATTGTATACGAATATTGTTGAATTTTGCTTTGTAATAAACTTCGTATAATTGGGAAATTACAAGTTTGAAAATTTAACAGAGTTCAAAAATATGTGTTAAAAAGGTAGTGCATACAGGTGATAGTAGTGAATTAAAGAGAAACCATCAGACAAGTCTGAATTATTTTAACAATTATTTACTAAATTACTAATTCTGCAAAAGCTCGTAAAACCAGTTGCAAATGCTTTTGGCCGGAAAGTGCGTAAGGGCTCATTTACGAGCTAATACGAGCGCTAATGTCGGTGCGTTAGCAGTGCCGTGTTAGCGTCGTCGGCCCAATCGGATGGGTACGGGTACTTCATGGTAGTGCCATTGTCCAGTTGGGCCGACGCACGATACACTTACACCGGTCTTCTTCTTTTTGTGCCACTCCTATCGGAGATTGGAAATCATCAAGGCTATTCTGACCTTGTTTACGGCTGACCTAAAGAGTTCATTAGTGGTGCAGCCAAACCACTCTCTCAAATTCCGCAACCATGACATTCTTCTACGGCCTGGATTCCGTTTTCCTTCTGTTTTTCCCTGCATTATATTTTGAAGTAATGCGTATTTATGTCCTCTCATCAGGTGACCAAAATATTCGAGTTTTCTTCGCTTTAGCGTTAACAAAATCTCTGGGTCTTTTCCTATTCTTCGTATTACTTCACAGTTTGTTATTCTTTCAACCCAACTAATCTTCAGCATTCGACGGTAGCACCACATCTCGAAACTTTCAATATTTTTCATGTTGTTCTGTTTGAGAGTCCAGGCCTCTACACCGTTATGCTAGACTTACACCGGTATGCTAGATCAAAATCCTAAACCTGTCGGCTTGGCGCAGTGACGTCACAGCGAAGCAAGATTACCGCGCGAAACACATTAGATATCTATTCGTGGCTTTTCTTAACGTTTAGATATATTAATTCGTCGGTGATTTATTTAAAATTAACGTTTGTATATAAAACCAAATAATTATCGTTATGCCTATTGATTTTTGGATGTGGCAATTATAATAGAAAACAAAAGGGACTGGCATACGTTACTTTCGATAAAAAAATAAATTTAAAAAATAGTAAATATCTCTTTATTTATCTCCCAAAATACAAACTTGTTAAAGGAAATAAATGATATTAATATAAGATATACTCATATCAACACAATGCTGAAAAATATTTTAACTCCTGGTCAAATTGAAGACTTAATAAGGTCTGGAAGTAAAAAAAGAAACGATGGGCACCAGAAGATATAGCATCGGCGATTTCTTTACGTAACATCAGTCCCAAAGGTTATCGATACCTAAGGTCGCGTGGATTCCCTTTACCTTTAATGTCTACGTTGCGAAATTGGGCGTCAATTACTCCGACATTTTGAACTGGGAGAAAAAATTAACCAAGATGCTTTGAAATATATAGCTGAATACGTTACCAATAAATTCCAACATAAGTATTTAGTATATAAAGCGAATAGCATAAGCCTTATTGGCATGCCGGATTGGATACAATTGGATTTCAATAGGTGGTTTATTAAATCCTAATAACGACTTACTTTTGCTGCACAAATATTGGATCATGAATTTCAGTCAATGCATTTGTCTTCATTATCACATGACATTAATTTATTTAAAATATTAACTGCTAAGACCATGGCGAAATTAGAAAAAAATAAATAATGCTATACCGTATGAAGTAGTCCATTGTTTAAGCAGAACACGTACATATATTAGATTAAGACGTGTTAATAAAAAAATTAGCTTCGAAAAGTGCAAAAGAAAAGTAGAAAAAAAATGTCATAATTTACGAATTGCAAGATTTGAATAAATAATTGTAATAAGTATATATATATATATATATATATATATATAATATATATATATATATATATATATATATATATATATATATATATATATATATATATATATCTATATATATATATATATATATATATATATATATATATATATATATATATATATATATATATATATATATATATATATATATATATATATCATCATCATCAATGGTGCTACAGTCCTATGAAAGAGCCTCGACATCCTCAAGTCTATTACGCCAGGCAGTCCTATCCATTGCCAACCGTTGCCAGTTTGCTGCGCCTATCTTTCTACCATCCTCATCTACACCATCCTTCCATCTGAGTTTTGGCCTACCCCTATATATATATATATATATATATATATATATATATATATATATATATATATATATATATATATATATATAGAATAAATAATAAGTTTATGGCAAGCATCCGTTTAAATAAAGGGCAAATAGTATTTATTGTACGTTTTTCATTGTAACGTCCGTATTTTTCAAACTAACTCTAACTATAACTAAACTAACTAAACAATACATTTGTTTTCTTTTTTTTTATTAACAACAGATTACAAACTAAATATTTTTAAAAATTGTCACATTTGCTTTAGACGAAAACCGTCTTTTCAGTTTGCCTTTAATTAATTTTTTATTTATTTATTTTTATTATGTATTTAGTGGAGTTATGTTTATATAGCTCTTGATACAATTTAAATTGGTATTACAGTATATTAATTAATGAAGCACTAGTAATTTAAATGCTTTCTTTATCTTATTTTAGGCAAATTAAACTCATAAACCAATATTATGTGATATTATGTTTAAGTTGCTTCGCCGTGACGTCAAAGTGTGAGAGTAATAGACTGAATATTTCTTCGTTCTCTGCGCGTTAGCATACCGGTGTAAGTGTATCGTGGGCCGACGCTAACGTGGCGCTGCTAACGCCACGAGATTAGAGCTGATATAACTGAGTCCTAAGCATTCCTACGCGTATTTTGATAGATAAAAACGTCATTAATGCTGACAAGAAATCAAGTATTAAAATAAAAGCCACATAAACTTATCACATAGTTCATATCGGCGCGTAGAATAAATTAGATTAGAATTAGAAAAACAACTCCTACAGCAGGTTGTCTATCTATCTATAGCCCAAAATCTATTCATGTGTTAAATATAGGCCTCTCCCATTTGTCTCTGTCTTCTGTTTGTCTTTTCATCCTGATATCTTTCGTTATGCTCAGCCCATTTCCATTTTAATTTCAATGCATGTTGGACAGCGTCTGTTGTTTGGTTTTGCATCTTATCCACTCGTTCCTCTTTTTATTTCTCAACGATGTTCCCAACATTTGTCTCTCCGTAGCTCTTTGAGTTTTCTTTATTCTATCTAATTTGCTTTTGGTACACGTCCACGTCTGGGCACCATATGTCAGAACAGGTAGGACGCATGCGTTAAATACCTTCGTTCTTAATTTTAAAGGTATTTTTTGGTTTTTGATAGTATATGAGAGTTTTCCGAATGCAGCCCACCCCATTCTTATTCTTTTGGTTATTTCTTTAGCCTGGTTACTTTTGTCTGCTCTGATAGCTTGTCCTAAGTAAATATATTCTTGGACGTGTTCTATGTTTGTTCCACCGATGGTAATTACTGATTTGTCTTCTGTACTAGTCATTACTTTAGTTTTCTTTAGATTTATTTTTAGTCCTTTCTTAAGAGATGATTTTTTAGGTCTGAAATCATTATTCGTAGTTGTTCCATAGTTGTTGCTATTAGGAGTACATCATCGGCGAATCTTAGATGATTTAAATTATCAAGTAGCGGTCTAAGTCCTGCCAGATCTACCACAACTTCATATCTTTATACAGGGCGAATCCAGGTCAGTGATACACTGATTAATCCATGGTCAGCGACAAATAAGCCAGATGCATGGTGAACAGAAAGCTAATCGAGGAGCTAAAAGCCGATATTGTGATGGGGCAACATGTCGATGCAACAGCTACGAGATAGAGCTTTAACAATTAGGTTCACAATTAAGATACCAGGCAGGGAAGACTGTAATGAAGATATACCCATACAAGCTGCTGCTACCTGGTACACGATGGCTCAAAAACATCGGAGGCTGTGGGAGCCGGCATAGTAGGGACAAATCAAGGCATAAATTTCCCGGTAAGTCTATCTGAGGATGTGACCGTTTTCCAGGAAATAACTTCAATCCATCACTGCGTGAAAGAAATAGAAAGGCAGAAAAGAACGTTCCGTTCAGTTGCCATAAACAATTAATAATTAATATGGTAACTTAATTGTTTTAATAACATTTAAGTAAAAAAATGGATAGAAATGACCAAGGAACAGAAATCCAGCTAAATACAGGATAAATATTGTAAAAAAAGCAAAATGACAAAGTAAACACCTTCAAAAAACGATATGGAAAGAAAGAAAAACAAAATATAATGATTAAAATAATTTTAAAAATTAAGAAATGGTGAATGAAATAAAACAAATATGGAAAGAACAAACAAACAACTAAGGAGATAAAGTAAGCAGAGAATTAAAAACGAAGTGAAACATTTACAAGATAGAATGGAACAACTGGAAAAAAAAGCAAGAAAAAAGAAATGTTTGATTATATTGGAAATTAAAAATAGATAAAAAGGATGATAAAAACTAAAAATTCGTATCACAAGAACAAATAAAACTGAGGAACGCAACAGAAATAGGAGAAACAGTCTACGACATAGAAACAGAAACCTTTACAGATAAAATTTAGATATTAAATAAGAGAAGTAAGTTAAAGCACCAAAAAGATCACAGCTAAAAGGTAAAGGAAAACAGGCAAAAGAAGGCTATAAGAAATTTATTGCGAACCTGAAAGGAATGAATACGGGATAAAGAAAAACAGTAATTAAAATAAAATAACCAAAAGTTACCAAAAATTAACTGAAGAGATATGATAAAGAATTGGTAAGGAAAAAGAATACGATTATGGAAAACGGATAAATAATCATAAACGAAAGGGAACAATCCAAGGAAATAATAAAAATTTTGACATGGAATGACTTAAGAACGGGGAACTTTAGGAAACTAAGATCAAATAACGGAAAAGTATACAACAAATATCTTTGCCCTGAAATCAACGAAGAAGTGGAAAATGAAATAATAAAAAAAAGGTAAGAACACCCTGAGGGGGAGGGTCAAGACATGTTTGGAGTAGGATTCATGGTGTCCGAGGAAGTAAATAATGCAGTTGTAGATTTTTAAGCAATATCAGATCAAATATGTTAGAGTGAGATGAAAGTATAGAAGGATAAGTGTCATTAACGTACATACGCCTACTGAAGATAAAGATTTAGAAACCAAAACAGACTTCTACCAAAAGCCAAACACCCTGATAGGGAATATACAGAAATGCGATATAATAATAATTATGGGAGACATGAATGCCAACCTTAGAAAGAGGAAATATATAGAAGAATAACTAGGAGACGAAGTTTACATGAAGAATAAAGGAAAATGGGAAAAAGTTAATTAAATTTGCTTTCCATTTAAGACACAAAATGTTTCAATATCTTAACGTTTTTGTAAGCTTTATTATTGTCTTTTTCAGACCATTTATTTCTTCGTCGTTACCCATGTCCCCATAAAAGGGCTTTCAATAGGAAAACATATTCTACATACGCACTTCACCTTCTAGATCATATTCATTCTTTTAATGACGAATATCAAATTCTTTACATTCTAAGTAAATCTATTTAGAATTAGAATCTATGGAAATTGATAAATTAAAAACACAGATATAATTCTGAAGGACCAACTTGAGACAAACAGTTCTCTTCTCCCCAATCTATTTCATTAAAAAATATAAAGTGTAAACACATACAAAAAATACATCACTTGAGAAAGGCACTCTGCTGGAACAGCTGTAGTAATAAAATATTATAATAAATTTTGTGGACGTTTTATTCTTAGTGGTGCAATAACTATGTACCGATTTCTCTTTTTTAGCTCTGAAATTAAAGATGGCATCGAAAGTTTTCACAGCACTTTGGATTTTGTAATTGAATAACTAGAAGAGGCATTAAAAACACGGTCCATTTAAATGTTTATTATTTGTTTTTAGTCTCAAAATGGCTCTTATTATCCTGTATTTACCATTTTTTTTTTTATTACAGACAGTAATGGATTTTTTCTCGTCGAACTGCGCCTGTATGAAGGGACGTAAGCGACCCGTGATCAACTATGAATACTCCGATAGTGATTCGAAATCCGTGTCCGATATCGAACTTCGGGCTTCTAGTGAACCGCCGGAAACGAACAAAAAACCGAAGCAGAAAAACTGCTGGAAAATAAAACGGTGTATACCGAGGACGGTGCTCAGATGGTTCGGGCAAGATGAGGATATGAGTATGACGAAAATCGAGAAAAGTAAGTAGCAAATATAGTCTTTTTTTAAATTTTATTGGAGTACACATAGATATTGCTATAAAAATAATAAGGAAATGCCCTAGTTTACAGATATATTAAAACCATGAAAACCTGACTGGACATCTGGAAAATTATTTGTGCAAAACACAATTGCGATCTTAAATCGAAACATAAACCCACTAAACTAGTCACGTCGACATAACGTTGCCTCAGAGCAACAGTAAGCCATGTGCAAAATCTTTGTTTGCGAGAAAATCGATTTTAAAATTTATGCGTATTTTAAATCTGTAATAAAATCACTAGTAATAGTCAATCGAAATAATTTTTACGATCTTCTTCTTTTTACGGTGCCTATCCGTTCCGGATGTTGGCGATCAACATGGCTATCCTAACTTTGCTTGCTGCTATTCTGAATAGTCCGGTTGTCGATGTATTAAACCACTTTCACATGTTTTGAAGAAAAGATATTCTTCTTCTCACTGGTCCTCTCTTTCCAAATACCTTGCCCTGAAGAATGAGTTGCAACAAGCCGTATCTCTGTTCATTCCTCATAACATGTCCTCATTCTAGTTTGCGCTCTTTGATGGTGTTAATAATCTCGCATTCCTTGCCTATTTTACGTAGGACCTCAACATTAGTCACACGATCCACCCATGAAATTCTTAAGATACGTCTGTAACACCACATCTCGAATGCCTCGAGTTTTCTTAAGGAAGCTTCGGAAAGTATCCAGGCCTCTACTCCATATAATAAGGTAGAAAATACATAGCATCTAATAAGAGAGATTTTGGTAGCAAGTGGTAAATCATGACTTCTGAAAAGAGACTTCATCATTATGAACGCTGATCTCGCTTTTCCTATGCGTTGTTTTATTTCACTGGCGTGATCCCATTGGCTGTTAATGTTGGTACCAAGGTATGTGTAGCTGTCCACTCTGCCAATTGGATGTTGGTTAACCAAAAGCTGTGTATTTAATATTTCGCGCTTACTGACTACCATGTACTTTGTTTTCTTCGTATTAAGATCAAGTCCGTGTTCTCGACTTATATGTGATATACGCGACATTATTCTTTGCAAACCGTCCAGACTATCTGCAAAAACTACTGCGTCGTCGGCATATCTAATGTTGTTTAGACGCATTCCGTTGACTAATACGCCTTCTTGTAATTCTCCCAGCGCTTGCTCGAAGATATATTCAGAGTATATATTAAATAACACCGTGGACAGAATGCATTCTTGCCTCACTCCTCTATCTATGGAGACTGACTCTGTCAAATGATCATCCACTTTAATATTAGCTGTTTGGTTGTAATATAAATTATAGATGATTCTCAAGTCCCTATCATCTAACCTCACTTCTTTCAAGATGTTTATAAGTTTATCATGTTTTAACTTTATCAAATGCCTTTTTGTAGTCGATAAAACAAATATACAAATCGCAGTTAAGATCCCTGCATATTTACATAAGCACTTGGACAGCGAATAGAGCCTCTCGGGTGCCTAAGGAATCGCGGAATCCAAACTGCGTCCATGATACTTGTTCTTCGCATTTTTTTATATATTCTGCCCTGTATCACTTTCAAGAACGTTTTAAGTAAGTGGCTCATTAGGCTAATTGTTCTGTAGTCTTCGCATGTCTTGGCATTTACTTCTTTTGGTATGGTCACGAAGGTCGACTTTAACCAGCTTTGGGGTATTTTTCCAGTTACGTATATGTTGTTGAATACAGATGTTATCCATGTTCATCCATAAGCTTAAGGAATTCTGCACAAAACTCGTCAGGCTCTACCGCTTTACCATCTTTAGTTCTTTTAATAGCTGATGTGACTTCTGCAATGGTAATCGGGGGTCCTGTTTGGCATTAATTGTCTTCAATGGTAGTCTGCCTTTCATCTGCAAAAGTTACTTCCACATAATTCTTCCAAGTGTCTAGTTTTTCTTCCACAGTTAACAGTGGTTTGCCTTGTTTATCTGCCAAACACCCAACTTTTCTAGGTTTGTATAAGCCTGCGGCTTCTTTAACTTTTTTGTATTGCATATTAAATGTATCGTGTTTATGTTGCAATTGCTGCATTTCCGAACACTGTTTTCTTAGATGTGTATCCTTAGCTATTCTAATAGCTTTTTTGATCTTTTTATCGATTTTTTTGTATAATGATATATCTTGATCTTTGAACTTTCGCCTTTCTTCCATCATATCTAGAATCTCATTTGTCATCCACGATTTCTTCTTAATTTTTGGTGGTAATCTTTTTTTCAATTTTTACAATAAGAGTACAAAATATCAAGACAAATAAAAGTGTTTAGGTATAAAAAAGATAGGAGTTTCAATTTTTAGAAAAAATAGATCTTTTCCTACTGTTGCACTAAACTCCTTGAAAAAAATTAGGATATCTAGTATATGTCTTAGTGTTACCATATAATTTATTATTAGTGTCGATGTTAATTTTCATATAAAAATATAATAAAGACAATAGGATAAAGAAAAGCAACTACTTTATTTACAAAATTAGAACAACAAATAAGTAGGTGTCTTTAATTAAACTTAATTCACTCTCAGAATCATTAATTACTGAAGATTCTTTAAGTGACATGAAAGAATTATGATATTTCTTAAGAATTAGATTATTATTGCATAAGCTGATAAGATCATTCTTCTTATTTACAGGTATAGTTGGTGCCGCATTATAAGCAGGGGTAAACATTGTATATTACTGGTTTTGTTCTCCTTTTCTTTTATATTACATCAATAATCTTATATGTTTGATCGGCATAGAATGTCTAATAAAAAAATTATTGGGTTCTACCTTTTTAACCAGTATAACTTTAATTGTATTTCAAGTAACTTTTTCTCCATTTTCATTTATATTAAAATTTTTGCCTATCATTGAGTTTATTTTCTTCCAAACTATAAAATTCTTTGTGGACATGTCATTAACAGAGTACGGATTGCCCTTTTTCTTGGCCGACTTTACAATGATAATAAACTTCAGAGGAAACGTAAATTGGCCCGCTTTTCAATATTCTACTTCTCTCTTTTTCTATGCATGAATGCATAGAGTCACCCTCATTTTAAGTATGTTCAACAATTAAAGATTTATGAAATATTTTTTGAACATCTAAGTGCTCCACTGAATACAAATATATAGTTGTTAAAAATCTGTCTTTGTTTTGGGCGGAACAATTATCGCTATAAAACATTTTTATGTATTTTTTATTTATTTTCCTATGCCATAATTTTTTATGTAATTTAAAACGCATGTTGATATTTCATTCGCCTACCTTTTCGCTTCACCTTCATGCCACATGTAGCAGAAACCCTGTACAAAAAGGCTGTACATATGTGGGAAATTATGAGTATAATTTCAGTGTATGTGGACTGTATTATATACGGGGCTGGTTCAAATAAATTAGGATATGTAGTAAAGGGTATACAGACAATAACAAATTAGGTTTATACAAAGTCTTACCAATATTTTTTCTGCTCCACACACTCGCGATTTTTCCACTTATGCGGAATATGGCGTGTTTCGGGGTACTAACACTTTGAGAGATAGAGCACACTTTGTCTGTACACGATTTAAAATAGTACTTGCGGTATTTTTCGCGTAACTAAAGCGGGAGAGAGACAATTAGCGATAGAAAACAGCCAAGGGAGATGCTTTTCTTTTTGATAAGCGAAGAGAGAGAGAGAGGGAGAGAGAGAGAATGACTATCCCTAGCGGTAGCCGACAATCAAGAGGGCACGACTCGCCCTAGTGGTAGTCAAATCAAGAGAGAGCGTTTCTTCTTTGCTATCTTAAAACTGTCTGTATTTGTAATGGAGTGGGGCTAAAATGTGAGTAGGAAGGGTTATTAAGGGTTCGACTAAGATAATACTTGTAAAATTGTGATAGAAGGATAGTTAATAATATAGCGCAAAAATGACATGATTTTTCGCATGTGAAGAAATTGAACAAACCCTATTTTGAATTAATATTAAAAATTGTAAAGTTAAGAACATTTATTTAACTTATCCTTGTAATAAAAAAAGAAACATTTCTATTTGATAGGAGTATCACGTCTTGCAAATCGAATGTAGAAATCAAAATATTCATCTTCTGAGACCAATTTCTTATCATTTTACTTTTCTAGGCACGACAGTACCTTTTCACGTCATTGTGCTTTTTAATTTCTGCCCTTTTTTCAATTTTTTCTTCTTCACTTATATTTTTGTACACTTCACATACTAAGCACAAATTTCTTCATCTTGAAAAATGCAAGAATGTCGGCTCGTTCTCCCCCAAACACTTCTCCTTATACATTCTACACATCATACTGATATTTCGTGATCCTTTTAGATACTCTCTTTTTGTAGTCGATCTGCAATGTTGAGAATCTGTTCTTGGTTACTTATTAATATGATCAATTACGCCCTGAGTTAAAGCGTCGCTTGTTTTATTAGCCCTATTTGAATGCGTCCCATTTTCTTCTTAAGTTAGAAAGCCATACTCAGTTATTTTTTCAAAACCGTATCTATGGCACAATTCGATATATTTAATGTTGTTTTAAAAAACAGTTTGCATATGCGTATTTTCTGATCTCTGATATTAAGAAAATAAGCACATGTAAATGCTTTTCTTCTTATACGTTTTATCATCTTTTGGAGGTATTTTTTCGATGATTCGAGCCAAATATTCTATCTGAAGAGTTTTGTTGGCTAGCTCATAATATTTATTAAAAATTGCTTTTTGGTAATCATAGGATATTTTTTGGGAACATTTAATTGAACAGTTTTCTCCACAACCAGGCAGAATAGATTTTGCTACATGCTTTTTTTCCTAATCTTGACCTGAGTTATCTTAAACTTTTTCTCGTTTCGTTTCCATTTACTCTCTTCTCTTAACCTTTTCCTGCTTTTCAAAGATTTATTCTTTGGGGTATTTTCATTCTCTTTATCTGCTACATTTTGACTCAATTCGTTACCTTCTAGTACCGTGGTTAAGTCAATAATTTCTGTAATATTATCTTCTTTCTCATCAGGTACATAATCTGGATCTATTAAATCATCATCTTGGCAAAATTCGCTTGCACTCATATCATTTTCAGATTATGTATTTTTCACAGCAAGTATTTGAGATGTGGCATCCTCCAAAATCACTAAAATTAGACAAAAAGTTTATAATCTATTATCTAAACTAAATGACTTTGTAAACAATTAGGTATTAAGATAATATGAAAATTAAAGAAGGCATTTTCTTACTTTTATGGAAAAATGTATTGTGCTCCTTATTACCGTTTATTGGTACGGTTGTTAAGGCTGTTAACTCAGTATTACTGTGGGTAGTATTTGCAGGTGAAGGTGGATCATTTTGTATGTCGTCTAAACTAACTTTTTAAGTACTTGGACTAGGGCTATAATATAAAGATATTTCATAATCTATTTCATAGCAAAAATTTTGATTTTCAATCCACTCAGCAGTGAGTTGGCTCTGGTGTTCAAAATTATTTTCCTGCTTATTCTTTTTTCATCTCAAAATATACGAAATCTGAAATAATCTTACAAATCTAACAGCAAATAATATCTTTGCCGCCAATTAAGTGAAAAACAACATAATAATTAATAGAAAATCTAAAAAAGTAAACAAACACTGTTGTTATTGGTATAATGGTTGTAATTATTGGTATTCTTGAGTTCAGAAATAAATTGTTTTGTTAATCTGCTTAAAAATACCATGAATAACAAAAATACCGGGTCACCACATTTTTAAAAGGATTAACAAATCAAATTTGCTCTGAACTAAACAATAATTGTTATTGTAAAGGTGTATGTCTGTTTTGTAAAATTCTGTAAAGGGGTTCTTATTACATATTTAGTTCACTTACCATTACTGCTATTATTTTTCTCATAATTGCCGTCAAACTCTTTCTTGCCAATTGTAATATACATTTGTTCTTTGATGACTTAATTTTTCTTAAAAACTCAAAATACCTAAAACGATTCACAAGTTTCTTCTTCTTCTTAAGGTGCCTGTCATTTACTCATTGTGACTCATTGATTATAGTTCCCAAGTAATTGTATTGTGAGACACGTTCAATTCTCACTTGGTTCACATTCAGATTTGCTGCAGTTATGTTTTTCTTGCTGATGATCATTAGCTTGGTTTTGCTGGTGTTTATATCCAGTCCATAGGTTCTACTTGTTTATGTTATTTTGTTTATTAAGTTTTGCAGCTCTTCTATGGTATTGGAAAACACTATTGTATCATCTGCATACCGCAGGTTATTAAGCTTGACTCCATTTATTGAGATACCTTTATCAATATCTTTTAGGGCCTCTTCAAAAATGTGCTTCGAGTACAGATTGAATATCAGTGGTGAAATTATGCACCCCTGTCTCACTCCTCTTAAGAATTTGAGCTGATCTGTATATTCTCCATCTATTCGGAGTACCGCTGATTGATTCCAATACAGATTAGCTATAATTTTTAAGTCTCTTCCATCAATCCCTGTCCTCTTCAGCACTTCCATCATTTGTTTATGCCTGACTCTATCGAAAGCCTTCTTGTAGTCAATTAGGCATGCAAAAACATTACAGCTGACATCTCTACATTTCTAAAATAAGATCTGCAAGCTAAATAAAGCTTCCCTCGTACCAACGGCGTTCACAAATCCAAACTGATTGGGCGCAATTTGTTCCTCGCATTTCCGGTAAATTCTTTTGTGGATGACCTTTAAAAACAACTTCAGCAGATGGCTCATTACGCTTATTGTTCTATAATCTTCACAAACTTTTGCTCCTGGTTTTTTGGGCAATGGTACGAACTCCGATTTAAGCCACTCTACTGGTATTTTTCCTGCCTTTTATATTTCATTAAATATATCAGTTATTATTTTTATTTGTTCTGTATCTAATAGCTTCAGCAGTTCTGCAGGAATTTCATCAAGTCCCGGTGTCTTTCCATCCTTCGTTTGTCTGACGGCTGCCGTTATTTGTTCTGGTAGGATTTCGGGACCTGAATTTTCTTCAAAGGTGGGCTCTTGTACTGTTCTAAGGTCATGGAAAAGTTTCCCCAAGTATTCTTCCCATACTTTTTTTTTATCTTCTTTGGTTATAGCAAGATTGCCTTCATTATCTGTTATTTTTCGGCTGTTGCGTTTTTAAAACTTTCCAGCTATTTCCTTCACCTTTCGATGAACATTGAAGTTATCATATCGACTCTGATACTCTTCTATTTCTTGACATTGTTCTTTTTTTTGTTTCTCTTTGGCTTCTCTTATTTTTGTTCTGACGATGGTATGTATTCTCTTATATTCTTGCAGATTTTCTTTGTTTTTTTCTCTGATCCATAAGTTTCACAAGTTCCACAAGTTTCACAACAATTAATTATCCTTCATTGGTCTAGTAGACTAACAAGAAAGGATCTGTTGACTATTATCGTTCGTTGCTAGCGGCGCGCCAAACTTCTGGAGCAACAGTAAGTTATATATTTTTACAGCAACGAATTTGGTGAAACAGTAGGATATGTTATCTTAACCTAGTGTTGCACTGATTGAAAATATACTTTAAAATGTGTGTAACATAAGTGTATTTTATCGCGTTAGTGTGAATATTTACATCATACCTTAGTGTTACACTCAATAAAGGCACTATTTTTGACCCATTTTATGTTGATAACCGAAAATCACTATTTTTTTGGATGTCCTAGTCTTGCTCTAAGTCTGCCAGCCCGTTGATCTGTATAGCAGTAATAAATTTTATAAAAATTTGCAAACGTAATATTCACGATTTTATTTCTAAATATTTAGTTTCTGTTGTTTCGATAAACGACCACTCTTTGTTTAACTTGATTACATCAGTTATTATCAATTCCACTCACAAACTTTAGTCGAGACTTTACATTAAAGGTGGATTATCTCAAACTTCTGCTGGCAGAGCGTCGTATTTTACATTATTTGAATGGGGAAACCTAGCCAGGGGATCAAGTAGCGCTTAGGTTCGTCTGCTACAGCGACACTTGAATACTAAACAACCCTCTACATTGAAACTTTGTTAGTGAGATGTCACCTCAAAATAAAAATTATTAATTTAGATTTTAATCAATTATGTCTAATACGGAGCTTATAATTTTCCAAATAATAGCCTGCTATATTGGCAGTGGCGCACCTAGAATTATCCTGGTGGGGATTCGTTGGACACCGAAATTTTTTTATGCTACCTCCATTTTGAGTCCTTAAATTTGGTTCATCGCTAAAATATATACTTGGCTACCAGATCTATAAAGGCAACTAATAAGTTGATTTCTATTTGGTATGCTGCTTCTATTAATATCGTTAGTGAGACGTCGTGATCCGTACAAACTCTTTCCTAAGCGAAATTCCGGATGTTCCGTGGATCTCACATAAAGGATTACGTAGTTGATCAAATAACTAAATCATGATCAATATAATAATGGGGTGATAACGATGAAGCTACTGCTGGTCAGATATTAGCATTGTAATGATTTAGGCATGCCTGAGTGTCCGCGAGATTTAAACTTTTTGAAGTATTGAGGTATAAATCCGTGCTAATCAGTCACTTGCGTATTTTCCAAGCTAAATCAGAAACTAAATATTATCAAAATCAGTATGTAATGTATGAATATGTAGAACAGTATGTCATGCTATGTTCTTGTTCATTGGGGAGATAAAAGGTTTAAGTAGCTATGATTACTATTGTAGTACTTTAGTTTCCTTAGCAGTCTTCAAGCTTTTCTGTGGAATATTTTTACAGTTAACGTTTTTAACAGTGTTCATCGATATTTCACGTTTTAAAGCGTTAAGGCTGTCAATCAGTTTAGCAGCTAGTTCCCATTTTACAGTAGTAGACTGTTCATAAAGTCCTTTTTCACGTCAACTGAGTATTCACGGAACACTCAACGAAGTCTCCTCGGTATAAATTTTGTAGCTGTGCCTGTGGTAGCTCCTACAAATTTTTGGTAGCTATTTTGTATTAGTGGGGTCCAATCAAGATATTTGTTAATTGTGAGGTTCGTCTCTCTCGAGGAATTCGACAGGGTTTTAATTTAACATTCTTAATCCATTTCGCCTTTCTTTTTAAAAGCAGTATGATTTTTATATCATCCAACTGAGTCAGTTTACATAACATATAATTTACATAACATTTTAATGCGTGAAGGTATTAAGTTTAAAAAACTGATATAAAATTGCGAATGTATTCTAACGCGTGTCAAACTGACCCACTTTAAATTACAGTGAAAGTAACTATCTAATTCGAACTATGTTATGAGTATCTAATTAATTTAACAGTGTTGTTCCCCTGATACTACACAAGGGTCACAGCATAAGCAATGCAATAGCCAGCGCTGTTTTCAGCGGGCGTCTAAAAGAGGGATCAGTTGGACAATTGTTTTATCTCTAGAATATTAGGATATTACTGACTTTGTGAGAAATCAGAAAAAACATTACTTTAGATGGTGTTATATGTTCTGACAAATTATAGATCTGAATTGAAATTTAAGATTTTTCCAATTTTGGCATGTTTTCAATGTTCGTAGAGGGTAGAAGAAAGTGGGTGAATATCGACTAGTTAAAACAAAACTGGTATAGAGTGTTTGCTATAGCTTTTACGAATTTGAAACTTATACTCAGGATATTTGGTTCATTCAAAATAAAAGTACTGAAACTGAAACATATGTCTATTTGTGCAAGTGGTGATATTCAAATTAACTAATATAGACCTATTAAGTAATCTTTAAACAATTCTTTATTAAGGCCTAATTGTTAAAAATGGTGTTAAGTACAGAGTGAAAGTGTTTCTTGTGGAGCATTATTTTCGCTCATACGGAATCAGCCGGCGTAATAGTGCAAGTCTGCAATACGTGTGTAATCAATTCACAACAACGGTTTAATGACCGTTCTCCAAGTAATGCTGTTATTTTGACGGTTCTTGAAAAGTTTAGAAATACGGGTAAAATATTGTTCCAACGAAAAGAAAACTAAGGACATCCCAGGAGAGTTAACAACAACGATAACCATGGACGTATTTTTGAACGAATCTTAGAAAATCCGAAAGCTAGATAGACAAGAACAGCGTTGCATCTCTGCTTAAAACGAACTTCTTTGCAAAGAATTCTGAAGGAGCTGGGTTCCTTTTTGGTACGTGATTTAGGTACATCAACAATTACATCCAGGGATTATCATAGTAGAGTAAAGTATTGTGCCAGAATTCTTGCATTACAGTATGACAATCCTGAAGTTTGGAAAAATGCATGGTTTTCAGACGAAACACATTTTCATTTCTCAGGCCATGTAAATTGTCGCAGAAATCGATTTTTGGGCTTTGCCTCACCAGATGAAGTTCCCCTACATAGAGCAAAAGTGTGTGTCTGGTGTGAAGTTTCGGGAGACGGAATCATTGGTCCATACTTTATCGAAGAAATGGTAGGCAAGTCACACTTAATCAATAGAGGTACATACAAATGATAACACTCTATATCCCTGATCTACGTCAATTTTGTCGTGCACGTAATTTGGCATTTCGAGACCAATTTTTTCAGCAGGTTGGGGCAACTTGCCATACTGCTGCCGCAGTTCGTCAATTTCTTTAGGGACATTTTCCAAACAAATTAATTTCACGATTTACTGACTTCTCCTATCCTGCACATTTTCCAGACTTCACATGCCCAGACGCATACATTTAAGTCATGGCTAAAACTGCCGTTTTTTAAACGGGCACCACAAACCATCAATGAGTTAAAGTATGCCGTTCGAGCATTTTTCGCGGATTTAAGACAATCTTTATTCCATAACATTACGGGAAATCTGGAATATCGGTATGAAGTCTGTCTTGAGAAAGGAGGAGCTCATTAAGAACATGTTATAAAGTGTCAAAAATACGTATTTTTTAAAACAATAAAATAATTACAAGTTTTGTACTGTTTATTTTGGACTATACTGTATTATAAAAATAATTACAAATATTTTAAAAATACATATTTTTGAAACTCAAAAAATTCGGGTAATATAGATTCATCGGGTAATATCGAAAATGGAGATGGGTAATATCTATCAAGGATGGGAAATATCGATCACAGGTGGACAAGTTGGATAGTTAAGTTTACTTAGAACCCCTCTGTGGCTCAGTGGTAAGAGCGCCTACCTTTAAACCTAAAGATCGTGAGTTCGAATCTCATCTGGGTGGAAATTTTCGTTTATTAAAAATTAATAAATGAAAATAATTTCTATCCATGTGCGATCGGTACTCACCGGAGGGACCGGAGACGTTCGGATACAATTAGCGTCAGCAAAGACAATTACGTCGACTTTGCTAAGTATCAAGACAATTACTCTACACACACAAACACAGACACACACAAACACAGACACACATACTACATTAATAAACTTATCTTGATTGAGACTGGCTGAATGACAATTGTCCAAGCCAAAACACAAAAAAAAGTTTACTTAGGTTTAAGTATAAAATACATATCTAATTAGTTATAGTTATAGTTTGAGCAAAAATAAAGAGTAGCTGTATCCGCTTCCGTGCAGTCTGCATGAGCCTATAAACCACAGAGACGACATCTCTACATAATTTATTAGTCATAGTCATAGTCATACTTTATTGATCCTTTAAGACATTCAAAATAATGTATAGGATACGTCACTACAGAATTTAGTATAAAAAACATTAATGTGTATAATACAATATTCACAGTGTAACAAAATTGACGAAACATAAAATATATAAAATAACATTTTTACACGTAAAATATGAAGCTACTGCAGTTTATCCTCAAGATATTCATTTATAGAATAATATGCTTTTCTTAAGAGTAAATCTTTAACATTTAATATTTTAAACTCCAAAAATACTGCACATAGTGCACATAGTTCGCTTTCTCAAATTTGATGTGCTTTCACGGCATAAGTCTTCTTCTTGATTTCTGTTTTTATCTTGGTAGCTCCAATTGGTGGTTTAATTTTCTCAATCTCATTCTTCTTTTGCTTTTTTTGGTCTTAATTTTCTAATTGTTGTTATAATGATATTGATGTTAAAATGGTCGAGTATTGAGTTCGCCTGCTTCTAGTTTTTGTAGAACTACAGACTGGTAGTGCCGGTAGAGGGCACAGTTCACTGAAATATATACGAGATAAGCTTTAATTTTTTAGCTGCACAGATTTATCCTTATCGTCGATCAGATTAATGTCTGAAACTTCCTGTAATTCCAATTCAGATAAAGAATCTTCTGATGATGGTACTGCTTTTGGTCGCAGTTTTTTATTTTAAACTCCTCTGGGCCCTGGTAATTCCTCTAGGGCAGGGGTGGCCAACCCGTCGATCGCGGCCCCTGGGTCAGTCGATCGCGGGCAAGGAAAAAAATATCGGAAAAATAAAATAAATATTACGAACATTATTGGAGTAATCTTGCATCGATCATCGCGAGAGACTTATGAAGTGTTCACTCTGTACATAATACTATAAATATTATAGTATATGTACTATATAATGCCTATAAATGGGAAGCCGCTTTCTTTCTCTTTTCATTCTGCTATTTTTATCCCACTAGTGTAAGAGCGAACCACATCATGGTAAATCATGGAAAAAGAAAATTGTTGCTGCTTCATATCATCAATACATCAGTAGCAATACCGAAAAAGGGTAATTTAGAGCGTCACTTCAATAAAATGGATAATTAATACCAATCAGAGTTTTCACCTCAGAGTGAAGTTAGAAAGAATAAACTTC
Source organism: Diabrotica balteata (assembly GCA_918026665.1). Classification (NCBI taxonomy): domain Eukaryota; kingdom Metazoa; phylum Arthropoda; class Insecta; order Coleoptera; family Chrysomelidae; genus Diabrotica; species Diabrotica balteata. The sequence continues at coordinate 193,927,866 of OU898276.1, read as the reverse complement.
AGGCATTAAAATTTCTTTTGACTGCCCGGGAAAATATGTTCTGTACACCGAATGAACAGTCTAAGGCTGTAACTGAAGCTTCATACTTAGTTTGTTATGAAATTGCGAAAAAGTGTAAGCCGTTTTCTGACGAAGAATATGTAAAAGAAATATTCGAAGATTTTTCAGATTTACTGTTTGTTAATTTCAAAATAAAAATGAAACAAAAAAGTATATGATCTGCAGCTGTCAAGAAATACTGTGATGCGTCGTATAGAATTGTTGAGTAAAAATCTTAATAAACCACTGCAAATAGATCTACTCCAGTATTTTGGTTAGTTATTATTGTAAAGAAAAGGTTTCTAAGATTTACGAACAATAAATATCACATGGAGAAACGCCCTGCCTATGTTTTCAAGCCACAGAAGTATACAGCAGAAATTTAGTCAGTGGTATCAGATTTTGAAACCGTTTTAGAGATTTCAATCAAATTGAAAAGTTGGTCGAATTTATCAATTATCCATTCAATGATATTATTCATGATACATTTAAAATATCCAAACAATTTGCAGATATATTCCAAATAGAATAACTTTTTCTTAAAAATGGAATAATTGCTATGCGCTGCGATGTATTTTTGAATTCGAGATCAGGTTTACATCTAGATTTGTGGCCATTGGTGTGCAGTGACAAATATCCAAATTTTAAAAAAATGTGCTAGACAACTGGAGTCATGTTTTGGTTCAACCTATTTATGTGAATCAGCGTTTTCATATTGAAAACAAACGAAGAGTAAACAGTGTTCCAACTTGACTGATGCTCATACGTTGGATTCTTTAAGGTTGGCCATTTTCAACTTGAGGCCAGACCTTAAGAACCTAGCAAAATCTGTCCAAACGCAAGTCTCACTTGGCAAAATAAATAAAGAAGAATTACTACTTCTGTTTTATTTACGTATTACTAATACACACTGGTGAGCAATAAAATTTAGAATTTTATAGTTCAAAGCCTAATCGGTTTTACTCACATTCAAAATTCTTTTAGATCTCGAAAGCTGATAAAATAGTCCTTCAGAATCAGTGATTGATTTTCTGAAATATATTGAGGATATATATTCTGCTCACTTTTGACGTTAAAATTCTGGATTAAACGTTTTATTGCTCGCGAGTATAGTTAACAAATTCTTAATCGGTAGATTGCAAAAAATTAGAAAGACATACAGTAGATCTGGAGTCCAATTAAGTTGGCCACCCCTGCTCTAGGGGAACTGGTGTTGGCCATGGTGTTTGATGTATATCTGGCAGAGAAGTCACATTATTTTGATATTATTCAACTATTGGTATAGATATTAGTTCTTCTTCACAAAAATATCGGAATTGAAGAAAAAGATCCCTGTGGTTCGAAAACCATTGACAGCCTTCTCAATAGACGCAGCCCTATTAAAGGCATTTTTACAAGTTCCGCAAAGTCTGTTGTGTTGATTTTCTCATATTTTTTTGTTTTATATACTTGTCACATTCTTGGTAGTAAGCGGTCTTGAATGAAAAAAACGTGATATCTAGAAGCTGGAGACGGTGAGAGGTATCCAGTATCCAGGATATTCCAGTATCGCGACAAAAATTGTAGGAAGCCAGACTTAAATGCGTTGTGTGGTTATCTAGCACTTAAAGAACTGAATGGTTATAATTTATTCGCTTCCGGGTTTGGACCGTGTCATTTGTGAGTGACCCAAAAGTAGGTTCATCTCGACGTTTCGCTACAATTGTATGTAGCTTCTTCAGGAGAACAAAGAAAAAGAAAAAGAAAACAAAAGACAGGAAGATGGGTAGTTAGCAACGGTAACTCAGTTACTCAACGCAACCAGAGGCGAAAACCAAATGCCAGGACAGGGATTCACGTCCAACAGCTCAGAACACTAACGCGTCGAGAGGCGGGGAGTGAATCCGACGATTACTCTAGACTGAGATTCCAACTGGAATCTCAGTCTAGAGCCTCCGTCCGGTCCCGCTACCACGATGCAGCCACATGATTGGCCAGCGCGCGCTTCTTGACGTTCGCGCCACGGAGTGTGCCGATACGTCCCGACACGACAGGTCACCGCGACTGTAAATAGAGCGGTAGCGGAGTAGTAATCGTCGGATTCACTCCCCGCCTCTCGACGCGTTAGTGTTCTGAGCTGTTGGACGTGAATCCCTGTCCTGGCATTTGGTTTTCACCTCTGGCTGCGTTGAGTAGTTGAGTTACTGTGACCAAATGCCCATCTTGGTAGTTAGTATTCGCTTCTGGTTGCGTTGAGTAACTGAGTTACCGTTGCTAACTACCCATCTTTCTGTATTTTGTTTTCTTTTTCTTTTTCTTTGTTCTCCTGAAGAAGCTACATACAATTGTAGCGAAACGTCGAGATGAACCCACTTTTGGGTCACTCACAAATGACACGGTCCAAACCCGGAAGACGAATAAATTATAATTCTGACTCTGGCCGTGGAAGCCTACGATCTCATTTGAACTGAATGGTCTTTAGAAGCATTAACATGTCGCTGAAAATGTTTCAACAATTCCAAGAAAAGTTGTTCCGTTATCCACCCTGATTTGGAACATCTGTATATTGCCCCAATAGGACCGTTTTTGTCCAAACCATCTTTTATTCGATTTCTTCTCCAAATAAACATAAGTGGAATATATTGACCTGAGGCACTAAAAGCGCATAGTAGCATCATGGTTTGTCCTCGTTCGTCACTGGTAATTGCATCAACTTGTTTCTGGACTTTGGTAGCAACACTTTTACCAGGAATATGAACGTGATTGATACTCGTCTCATCAACATTAAAAAATTTGATGACATTCAAATTTTTAACAATCACATAGAGTTGCCAAATTTTTGTAAAATATCTTTAATTATTCACGATTATAAGCAGTAAATCTACTTAAACTTGTTGCTTCTGGTTTACGCAAACTGAGTTCTGTATGACGGTGCATAAATGAATAAAACCAGTCTTTTTCACACATTTTTGTTGCCATTTTAAATGGATGTTAAATTTTGTTTTGCTCTATATATTCAAAACTGTTTGACGTATGGTACGGGATGTCAGATTCCTCTTCCTTGGTAAAGACAGTTTTTCGTCCTGGTGTAATTTTTTCGGCTTTGAAACGACCTCTTAATCGGTTTGGGTCTTATCGAAAGTATTTTGTCAGCTATATCGCTGGGGGCTCTTTCCATAGCCTTTTCGTCCCATGAGGACCGTGTTATTTTTTTGTGATATGTTCGTGGCATCTGAAATAAATAACATCAACTGAAACCTATCACAATTAGAGTAATATCGATCACGTTGGGGTAGAATCGACCAATATGACCGATTTTATCCAAAAGTGTCCTCATTGTTGGCATGAACTTTTTTAGAAAACACGTAACCTGAAATTATATGATTTTGTAATTCTGTCAATTAGACGAAATTTGGGAGTGATCGATATTACCCAGCGGTCGATATTCCTATACCTTCCCCTATTAAGAAATAAAGTGAATAAAGCAAATTAGCTGTAAGTAGTTTATAGTTATTAAAGGTAATATTCTCAACATTGTCGACAATAATAACAACTATTAGGGGTCGTATTTTTGAATGTATTCGAATTTACTCGCATGCGATTAGTTCGAACGAAAAAAAAATCGTGCACGAACGTAAAAGCGTATTTTCAAACGCAATTCGAAAGTTTAATTCGCATACGAGAATTCCTTAACCCAAATTCACCGGCCACGCCGCAAATTCGCACGAAATTAAGAAAAGAAGAGGTAGAGGTGACAGGCGACATTTATTTGACTGACAAGTTTATTTTACTTGTTGCAGCAGATTTGAAGTTTTTTAGTTTTTTGTAATTTGCTCAATTTTCTACACAGTGTTAACGTGTTTTGGGCTTGTGTTTTCGTACTTATCTGTTTTCTCTGTTTCCAATATGGACAAAGAAAATAAAAATTCCATGTTCCATGAGGATTTGTATCTTCCGAACAAAAAAAAGAACTGTTAGATTTTATGGAAGAAAGTAGATTAGAAAACCTGCAAAAAATTATTGTAGGTAAACAATTTTATTACTCTCTATGTAAAATAGTTGGCCCGGATGCTTATTCTTAACGAACAAAGCGGAGGGTGCTTTGGGGAACATTTTCACAGTATACCTATGTCGAATTAAAAATATTTGTTATACTTACCTTTCTCGGTATGCTCAATGCAGATGCCCTAGATGGAGGTACCAACTGGGGCTCCAAAAGTTCTATTAGTTCCTCTGCCAGAGGCTTTGTTAAACGGTATAATTTTACAAATTGTTTGTCTGATAAGGCTTCAAGAGGGTTTTAAAAATGCATGGTATACTCTATTCTCCACATTCCGTAACATTTCTGCATCTTCTAAGGCATCTAAAACATTTTTTTCAATTAAAAAATTTGGGCCGGCCATCTCACTTATGTAAACAATTAAAAACCAAACTAAATGCAAAAGTCAGAAATGTCAAACTCCGTGTGTTTACCGCTATTCGAATGGTGAATACCCACTCAAGCAGTCGTGTACGAAAATCGTCGTATACGATGCGTTCGAAATCAACTCGAAAATACGAATCATCGATTTTCGTTCGAAATTCAGCATATTTCGCATACGACTTCCGTTCGAACGGTTTCGAAAATACGGGCCTAGGTCATAACTCAAAACTTTCCCTTCAGTGTCACAAATGTTCGTCTGCTGTATAAGTATGCTGAATTGACATTGACATTATATCACGTTATCACATAGAATTCTTTGAATGTGCTGGAACTTAGCCCTAATATTCATTCTTCTATATTTAGTTTTAGTAGGCAAAATTTTAGGCTTAGAGCAATTTTTCTAACCAAATAGTGTAGAGAAGGTTCTTTTAGGTCCTTTTAAAGAATCTTTGTAACGCTACAGCGACCAGAAGATTATCACTAGTTAATTTAGATCACGCTCAAGAGTTCTACCTAGAGTGCACTGCGCGTAATGAGATCGCAAGTTTGTATATTTACTGATTTATAAAACTGTGAGATAGGTAGTTAATTTTCAAAAAAAAAATTATTATAATTTAGACGTTTTTAATAATTTTATTCCCCTTAGCATATTCTAATAAAGGGTAAATTTATGATCCCCCTGCAAACATTCGGTTAAGAGATAACCGCGCGGAGGTGGATAACATTCTCTCATATGTGAATATTACTTCACATTTTGAACTCGATTCACAAAATAGGGGCCTTTCTCATAACTCATCATGGGGACTGGTCGATATTTGAAAATTTTCTGGAGGAATCCATGCAGAAACGGGGAATAAGACGAAACGGATGCTTTGAATATTTTACATTTTGCGATTTGGGAGAAATGTTCCGTAGATTAATTTATAACGTTTTGGGTAAATAGATTAAGGTAAAGGTATTTAAATGTTTAATAGGAGTAGATAAAAAATTTAGTATTAGACACAGTAATTCATTGAAGCTGGGAGGAATTATACTAGTTATTAATTAGTTTTTAGCATTTGTCGTCGCATTCATATAATATATTGAATTACAATATTACAGGGTGTTTCAAAAAAGTATGTTATAATTAAATCACGCATTCCGGGAACACAAATAAATTGATATCCAACTTACCTTTCCAAGTGTACACAAAAAAGTTACAGAGCTTTGAAGTTACAAAATAAAAATTGTTTTTTTGCATAACCTTCTAAACTACTTGATATTTTGTAATAAAAATGGACACGTTACTTTCTTCTTCTATAAACATTATTCACACAAAAAAACAATAAAATCTAAGTGCACAGAAAAATTTTAAGGAGGGAGTACAGCTATAAATCTCCCCAAACTTTTGAGAACGTTCAAATAAAATGAATTTTGTAGCATCATTAGTTTAACACATAATTTTTAAATTTTTTTTTTGTCCCCTATCACTTTTTTTCAAAAAACAGTTTTTATTGAGTTACGACCCTTTTCATTAACCTTTATAAAAATTACGTGCAACTAAATAAATGTCTGAAATAAATTAACAAGTACAAAAAATGTCTATAATCTCTATAAATATGATATTACAATAAATGTTCAAAATGACCCCCATTTTCTTCAATACACATTCGATATCGGTTTAATTTAATTTTACACACTCTACAAAACAATGTCTTACACTCATTTTCACACAGTTGTATTATACTTGCATTATATAATTCATTAGGATCCCTAAAGGATTTTACCTGGAATTGCTCATACACTTTCACATTTTTCTTAACTTCCACTTTTTCGTTTATCATTTCTGTTATTTTGCTATAACCATGGACGTATAAAAAAAATGGACTAGGCATGATCTGCACTCTGTTCACCTAAATTTGAAGTCGAAAAGTTTGTAGGCGCGGGGAAAGAGACGAGGTGATAGACTGTGACATTTCTTTTTTGGTCAGCGGCGTACCTTCCAATATTTGAAAGTTATTTGAAACAGTTTTTTCACTTGAATAAATAATGACTATTAATTTGATTGCTTTTATTTTTAGTATCGTAAACATATAAAATATTTCGAATAAGTGAGAAACAACGAACGATGAATAATTTTAATTTTCAGTGTATAGAAATAAATATATTTATAAAAATTGATTTATACAAAAGAATAAAGATGGGGTAAATAAAATCGCAAAGTACTTTATATAATATTTTATTTAAACTAAAATAATACACAAGCAATAAAAAGTTTAAAAAATTCTTTCCCATACATTAACCTGTTCAGGGTATTGAGTAGTTCTTCTGTTATCCAGTGAGTGATACGTTGAAAAAATGTAGCTTCTAAAATGTATTATTTTACTGAGGCCAAAAAGATACCGTGTTGCTCTTTTTTGTACTTTAAAAATAACATTATATTGGGTAGCTGTACTAGAACCGCAAAAAGGAAGACCATATCGAAGATGAGACTCGAACAAAGAAAAATATGTTATGAAAAATATGATAAGAAATATATGTTAAATATGTAGTACAGAAAACATAGCATCACTAGTACATTTATTAGATAAAATCTGAACTGACTTCGTGATAAAATGTTAATTTCAACAAGAAAGGACATAAGTCGGGCTCTTATAAATCTTTAATCATTTTAGATAGGATGTAATTTTTGTTTTCATTCTTCTTACATATTGTTGTAAATACTTTATTTTACTTTTTTGACTCTTAACAGTATTTTTTAACACTCTAAAATGTTTTTTGATCCTTTCAGGTGTTGAAAAATCGCTGCTAGACATGTCTTCAATGGTTTTATTTCTAAAACATATAATTAGGTTTTCATAGTTATAATACTTGTTTTTATAAATTAAACTAAGAACTCACTTTTTATAAATATTACGTGGAACATATGAAAAGTATTATCACCAAGTAACAACTCTACAGTTTCAGTTTCTGATGCTGTAATGGTGCTCGAAGGTGCATTTTCTATATCTATACTTTCCTTGTTCTCTTCATTGTCATTTAAACATCTAGAATAATCAATTTATGTACAAAGAAGAAAAATATTAAAATTGGTTTAAGATTGAAATAATCTTATACAAAATTTATCCAAAACTCACCTCCTTTTTAGGAGAATTAGATTTTACATTTTAATATTAAAATAAAATAAGTAATTAAAATCCACATTTAGATTTATTTGTAAATTTATTTAACAAATTCGATCCAAACTCACCTTTTTGACAGTCCATAAAAATCATCCATATCAATACTACTGGAAGTTGTTTCTTTATTTTCCATATCGTTTGTAGAACTGAAACATTGAATTAATATGCTATGCGTGTGCATTATATTTATTATACTCTGTATAGTAAATTACATAGACATTCGTTATAGCTACCTTAGTTCTGATGATTTATGATAAATATGTATTGGAACAGTTCCTTTCCTCATATTAACCCGTCCACTTGGTTGCATAATTAGATCATGCTTTCTAAAGTGTTCTGAGCAGACCATATCAGTTTTGATTACTTGTTCTTTATTTAAGCCGAACATAGACAACCACATATCTAGCAGCTGTTGATTCTTTACTGGGAACCTGCATATGATATTTCTTTGAAATTAATATATTTATAGCAATTATAGTGTAGATTAGAAAAAATAAATAAATGTATTTATAATAAGACAAAATTTACTTTATTTCACAAAATTTAATTTCAATTCATGTCAAGAATTAAGTAATATCACATCCCTGTACTACGCTCATGGACCAATTCCAATGTTTATTTACGAACGAAATGACAGTTCTGGATGAAAATATTAACAAATTCACTAAAATGTCACAAAAAAGGAAAATATCAACTCAAAGGTAAACAGTACAACGCCATATTCCTTTTCCTCAAATCACTACGATTGGTTAATATTACTAATAATGCCAAGTTTTACATAAAGTTTACATTATCACAATATATTTTCTTTTATTAAATTAAAAAATGAATGTTTTTCTTTTAATTCCTTGGTTTCGAAATGAGTATATCTAAAAATAGTTTATACTAACTAAATAATACATTTTTATCTATAAATTAAATGTAAATTATACTAAAAATCGAAAATTATTTCGAAGATTCGCTTGGAAAAAAAATAATATGACAACGTCAATTGTGTCTATGACTGTGACGATCTCATGGCTTCAAATACAGATGTAAATAGCCCGGTCCTTCTTTATTTATACGTCCATGGCTATAACCCTATCTTATTCCTCAGCAGGGCATACCTCCTGCCGAGGGAGAGGATTCTGTCCTTATAGGTGTTATATTTGCCAATATGTATATGTGTGCTGATTGATAGTGACTGCACTGCCTCATGGGAATCTGAAAATTTTTCTTTTGGTAGCCATTTTGGTAGCCATGATGGAATACCAGTTCCTCCAACTTATAATCGAGGGTAAAATTGAAGGCAAGAGAGGAATGGGACGCAAGAAAATGTCCTGGCTCCGAAACATAAGGCAATGGACATGGATTAACGACATACAATCTCTGATACATATTGCAAGAAATAGAGAATTAATGGAAAATGTGATCGCTAACATCCATTAGTGGATTTGCATCTGAAGAAGAAGAAGAAGCCATGATGGAATTGATTTATTAGGTCTTCAGGGAGACGTAGATGCATGCCTCGTATAAGATGATAGGTCTTATGAAGGGTTTTATAGGTGGGCAATAATGTTTTAGATGACGTCTTGTCCAATTTGCCGATATCTTGAATGTCGGTTTTCCAGTTGAGAGTCCTGGTAAAATGAAAGTAGGAAACCGAGTTTCTGAGAATAAGGTTCTCTCCTAACAGAGTTATTCGGCCATGGACATCGCGACAATTTGAAAATTTAAATGAAAATTGTCTTTTGAAGGGATTTATGGTCACCCTCTATTTATTGCACCACGTAATGACTCTATCTAGATAATTTTGCGCTCCAATAGAAAAACTAAGTTCCTGTAGCTGGCTGTATACCATGTATCACAATTTTTTTTTATTTCAAATCCTTTATAAAAGGTATATAATAAATGTTGCGCTCTTTCCAATACAGACAATTGTCCACGCTCTCTATGTGGTCCTGACGTGAGGAGTGTAGTGTCATTAGCGTATAATAGAAGGATCTCCGATTTATGCTGTGGGTGACGGATGTCACTATAATAGACTATGTATATGCACTATGTATAGACTAATATTGATTATGTATATATAGCAAGAATTGAGCCCTGGGGTACTCCAGCTTGTGGAGTAAAGGGTGTGGATAAGACATCGCCGACTTTGATCCTGATCGTTCGATAAGAGAGATAGGAGTTTATTAGTTTAACGAAAGGTGTGGGCAATCCAGCAAGGTGGAGTTTTTTGACCAGGTCTGTATGCCAGATCTGATCGAACACCTTCTGGACGTCTAGGAATATGCCTATGACGTGTTTTCTTTCGTTAAGTGATTGTGAGATGAAAGTTGTTGCTTCAACCAATGCATTTTGCGTGGAGTGTTCAGCCTTGAACCCAAATTGGTAGTCTGGAATGGCAAGGTGAGCGTCTAGGAATTCTACGAGTCTGTCCTTAAGTATCCTCTCGTAGACTTTACCTAAGGTGCTCAATAGTGAAATAGGTCTATATCATTCAGGGTTGGTAGAGGTTTTCCCTTGTTTGGGAATAACTGCTGTCCACTTTCCATGGAATTGGAAAATAGCTCAGCGTAAAAGATGCATTGATTATGTTAGGGAGCGACCGGATAATCTCTGAAAGATTTTTAGGCATCTTCTGTAGATGTCATCATAGCCAGGAGATAAATTGTTTTCCAATATTACACATCTGCCTGACGGTGTCCTCAGTCACAGGGGCCATCATCGGATAAGAATGAGGCCCTAAATGTGACTGAGGATAATATAATATATCTTCCACTCTCCGTTCAGCTTCTCTTTTGGATCTTTCGCTGAAGTTGGGGTCATTACTGGAAACGATATATATATATATATAGTCCCAAGATTCCTAAGAGGAACATAGGGCTTCCACAAAGTGTCTCCAGCGAACTCTATTTCTGGCTAGTGCTTTGATTTCAAGCCAGGATTTTCCCATTGTTCTCCCTTCGTCCAGTACTGTCCTTCTCCAAGTTCCCTTAGGTCTGCCTACTTTCCGTCGGCCTTGGGGATTCCAATCCAGTGCTGTCCTGGCAATGTCATTTGGCGGTCTACGGAGTGTGTGGCCCAGCCATCTCCATTTTCTTCGCCTTATTTGCTTTATGACATTTTCTTGGTTGCTTTGGTTCCATAAATTTTCATTGGAGATTCGGTTAGGCCAAAATATACGAAGGATTTTTCGTAACGCTCTATTAATGAAAACTTGTAATTGGTGTACTATGGGTGCTTATATCTTCCACGTTTCGCAGCCATACAGTAATACAGCTTTTACATTTGTGTTGAAGATTTTTAGTTTCGTTTTAGTTGGGTAAATCCTGGATTTCCATATGTTGTTAAGCATGTTGTAGGCGTTGCGAGCCTTATTTATTCTTTCATGTACATCACGCTCTGTACCCCCATTACAGTCAATTATGCTGCCCAGATATACAAATTCCGCTACTCTCTCAATTTTCTGGTCGTTGATCATAATAGGTTGGTTGTTTCTGGTACCAAATCGCATTTCTTTGGTTTTGTTGGTGTTTATTTCTAGACCAACCTTCTTTGATTCTTCTTGTACTTTATTTACTTGGAGTTGCATGTCCTGTTTTGTATGTGCTAGGAGGCATATATCATCAGCGTAATCTAGGTCTTCCAGTCTGTTTGTTAATCCCCAGTAAATTCCTCTATTAGAGTTTACCTTTGTTAGTACGGAGTCCAGTACAATGTTAAATAGTATAGGGGATAAAACACAGCCCTGCTTTACTCCGTTTAGCATAGCTATTGGGTCAGATGTTATGCCGTTGTGTAGGATTTTGCTTTCTGTGTCACTGTAGAGTTCTTTGATGAGATTTACTATTTTTTCTGGTATTCCTATTTCCTGCAGTGCTTTCCATATGGCCGTATGTGTGAGCGTGTCAAAAGCTCTCTTGAAGTCCACAAAGCACACAAAGAGAGGAGAGTTGAATTCCTGTGACTGTTCTACAATTATTCTTAGTGTGTTAATTTGGTCCACGCATGATCTGTTTGGTCTGAAACCGGCTTGTTCCTTCCTCAACATTGGTTCTACACTCTTTGTTAGTCGGTTGTTTATAATTATTGCTGTTAATTTATTTATAGTATTCAGAAGTGTGATTCCTCTCCAGTTTTCGCAATATCTTCTGTCACCCTTTTTTGGTATCTTTATTATTAATCCCGTTTTCCATTCTTTGGGGAACTTTTCCTCTCTCCAAGCCCTTTTCAAGAGTGGTTGGATTAGCTCTGCCACTGTACCTGGGCAAGCTTTTAACAACTCTGGTGGAATATTGTCAGGGCCGGCTGCTTTGTGTGCTTTCAGTTTTTCTATGGCCATTTCTATTTCTTGCGTTGTTGGTTCGTTGGTGTTAATTCTCAGTTGGATATTGGGTATTAGGTTTTCTGCGTCTTCTGGTGGTGTTGGGACTGCACTTAGAGATTCGCTAAAATATTCATGCCATCTTTTGACTTGTTCCTGTGGCGTTGTAATATCTTCACCTGTAGCACTTTTTACAATTGGTTGGTGGGTAGTATATCTTTTATTGGCTAGTTGTTTAGTGATATTATATAATTGTCTCATGTTTTGATGTTCATCGGCGACTCGCGCTTCTTCGGCAAGATTTTCTGCCCACTTTCTTTTGTCTTTCTTTGCTGCCTTCTTGACAGCTTTATTCGCTTCTCTATAACTTTCTCTAAGTCGGTTCTTCTCTGCTGCTGTCTTGGAATTTAGTAATTCTAGATTAATGTGTTTGCGACGTTCTATTTTGTTCCACGTTTCTCTCGTAATCCACTCTTTCTTTACGTCTTTCTTAAGGCCCAGCACGTTTTCACTTGTTTCCACAAGGGCTTTGCTAATCGTTTCCCAATTTTTGTCCTGTCTTTCGTCGATTTTGGATCTCAGCTGTCATGCGAATTCTACTTTCGTCTCGTTATTTTGTAGTTTCTCAATGTTGAACTTTTTTCGAATAGGTTTGTTCAGTTCTTTTCTATTCCTAGCTATTTTGAATCTAATTTCGGCCATCATCAGGTAGTGATCACTGGCCGCATCTGCGCCTCTCCATGATCTGACATCTAAGAGAGATGTTCTCCATTGCTTACTGATTGCAACGTGGTCGATTTGATTGTAGGTGCGGTTATCTGGCGATTTCCATGATACCTTGTGGATTGTTTTGTGTGGGAACAAAGTCCCTCCAATGATTAGGTCATGGTTACCACATAATTCAATAAAACGTTCGCCGTTGTTGTTTCTCTGGCCAGTGCCATGCTTTCCGATAACGTGTCCTAGGTTGGTGTTGTCAGTGCCAACCTTGGCATTGAAGTCTCCCATCATTATTTTTATATCGGATCTTTTAATTTGTTCTAATGTTGTTTCAAGGCATTCGTAGAAATCCTCTTTTTCTTGTTCTGTTGCTTGTTCTGTTGGTGCATAGCACTGAATCAGTGTTACCAGTCTTAATTTGGTCCTAATTCTTGCAGTGATTATTCGCTCTGAAACAGGTTTCCATTCCACAAGAGAATTTTTTGTGGCTTTACTAAATAGAATTCCTACTCCATTTTCATGTCTTCCGCCATCTGTTTTACCAGAGTATATCAGCAGGTCGCCTTCCATGTTGACATGCTCTCCCGTCCCATTCCACCGTGTCTCACTGAGACCTAGTATATCGACTTTATATGCTTTCATCTCTCTACAAATTTGGGCAAGGCGTGATGCTTGCATCATAGTTTTTATGTTCCAATATCCGATTCTTGTCCGTTTACGTAAGCCAAAGGTCGTTATCAAAGGATCCGTCCGGTTGTTCTCTGTAGAAGTTTCGAAAATCTAGTAATTTGAGGCGGATAGGTGATTGGCCTCTCGCGTCCGATTCTGATGCCGGGGCTGCCGGCTCTAGCCATCAGACTGGCCTCAGGAATTCCTGGAATGGGACCATGACATTTTCTTCATGTTTATGGTACTAAGGTTATACCGCCTATACTCGGTCGTCAGAGCCTCGTTGGTTATTTAGCAGGGTGCACCGTGTAACCATTTGTTACCGCTCGAGCAGGTGAGGTTGACATTTGGGTCATGATGTTATCGATGTTGGTTCGACCCTTACACCCACTGGAAACGAGGCGGCCTGAAATGTATCTTTGAAGTCTTCGGCCTTGTCTTGTGGATCGTTAAGAATAAGGTTCTTAACGTGATCGTGGCTGACTTTTTTGCTTCGTTAGGACTTTAAGTTGATTCAAGAATTAAGCACCCGCTCGGTTAGGAAACCAGTCTTGTCATTTGCAGGAGAAGCGGTTTGCACTAACGAACCTTTACGTGAGCTAGTTAGGGACGCCTCCGAGGGACGTCCAAATAAGCGGTTTTCACTGCTTTAAAAGGACCAATATCCAAGAAGACGCTCCGTGGACGTATTCCCAAAAACATACTTCTGTAGTTGCTATGCTCCCACTTGTTTGTTAATGGATTTTCGTCTTTGGTCAGTTTTGCTGTTGTTCTTCTAGTTCTAGTTTTAGTAATCTACCTACGTTCGATAAAGTGACCCATTCACATCGAACGTTTTATGTATAATCTTCATCTTTGAAAAAAATTGTAGGCATTCTCTATTTTTCGTTACGATTTATGAGTCTTGTTTTATAACGTCTTTGTCGCCTAATTATCGTCCTTCGGGTTTTTTCCAATGCCACTGCATACAGCAGCAATCCCACAGCATCAAAGAGCATACCTCCGTGTATTTTATAATCCATTGTAACACGTAAAACGGATAAATATTATAATAAACAATAGTATAAATAAACAAACATAGTTTATTATGATTATAATGTAATAAAAATGTAATCTGTATAACAAGAATTTGTATCATTTAATAGAATTTCAAAAGTAAACTACATTAAAAAGCACTTTTGCCAGGAAAACATAGTAACTTTTCCTGTAAGCCTTCTAAATTTTCATGTTTATACAGAAATCGTCTACACGGTCTGTAAATATTTGAGAACTTTTGTTTACAATTCGTAATTTATAGTCTACTCAGCCGATTCCGAGCATAGAGGTCAAATATTTCTTACGTATTTATTTTTCAAGAAAAGGAAAAATAAATAGACACTAACGCTAATTTAAAAAAAATCGAACGGTTGTGGAATATATCTGAAATTTTTATCAAAGATTGAAAATTTTATATGAATATTTCTGTTTTATTTGTACTTTAAATATTGCTTAATCTAAATGCAAAAATTGTATGAGTTCTCTGGTGAAAAATAAACAACAGTTTTTACCAAACAATAAATGAGGATAAGAGAAAAGTATGATAGTTCACTCAAACGCAAAGATAGTAAAGAAAGAACAAAAGCTGGACATTTACGTTCGGACATGCGGTCCCACTAGTACAGCGGTCGGGGAACTTTTTTAATCATTACCCCAAAACATTTTGTGTAAGTTGATATTACCCAAGGCAAAAAACAAAAAAGCAAAAAAAAGGCCTCTTTTTAGCATCATTCATATTATAGCCCCCATGATAGTTTTGAATAGAAAACAATAACTAAAACATGAAATAAACATCAATTATTCAATTTCTATGATACCTACAAATACATAACATAATAATAGATAACAATAATAAGATTTAAAAAAATAAAAAACCAATGCGGTACTGTAACAAATTATAATAATAATAATGGTTGTACTAACAAAAATTAGAATTGAAAAAATGATAAAAAAAGAATAGCTGAAAACATTCTTCCTTCACGTTTTGGAGAAATGATGTTGTTTCATGTTCGATACAATTGCTTCAAAATTTTGACTTTTTGATGTAAGAGCGATTTGAATACAGTCTTCGGCGTTTAATCAATTTCTGTTCTTCGTTTTTATGTTCACTAGAGTCGAAAAGCCTTGTTCGCACAAATATGTTGTTCCAAATGGCAGCAATTTTTTAACCGCCTCTTCATGTGCAATTTTGAAAGCCTTTGCAGCCTTTGATATCCAAAAAGACGACAGATTTGGTTTACAAGTAATATTTTCGCAATCTTCCAAAAACAAAGCTAACCTTGAAAAAGAAGCTATCTTGTTCTGTTCTACTTTCTGACTCCAATATTGCAGCTTTAATCCAAACGCTGACACTATTTCTCTCGCTGAAATGATTAATATTCTTTCCTTGCAATTCTTTGTTTAATATATCTATACTTTCAAAAATGTCAGCTAAATATGCGATATATGCAACCCAGGAAGAGTTTTTAAACTTATCTGCGAGAATATTTTTTTGATCAACCATAAAAATTTCCACTTCAGTTTTGAGAGTCCATACTCGATTTAGTACATTTCCGCGAGAGAGCCACCTTACTTGTATATAATAAAGTAGGTCCGTATATTCGGCTTCACCGTCCTGACATAATTCACGAAATAGCCGCGTGTTTAGTGCATGTCCCTTGATAAAATTTACAATCTTGATGACATCATGTATGACGGCTTCCAGTGTAGGTTCTAAATATTTGACCATAAGGGCCTGGCGATGGATCATACAGTGAATAACTTTGGGTTATTTTTTTTTACGAAAGCCGAAAAACCATTAATATGGCCCAGCATAGCTGAAGCTCCATCCAAAGATACTGAAATACAGTTTTCCCATTTTAAACTTTGCGCATTGAAGTATTCATTTACTTTATTGTAGACATCAATTCCACGAGATCTTAACTCGAGAGGAGAACAAAACAGCCATTCCTCTTCAAAATTATCTGCACCTTTGTAGCGAACATATACCATTACCTGTGAATTGTTACTAAAATCAGTTGTCTCATCAAGCTGAATAGCAAAATATTTGGCCTGTTTTAATGAGAAAATAACTTGTTCCTTCACATTTTCTGCTAATATAGAAATTCGTTCTTTCACAATTCTCGCAGACAAGGGCACTGAATTCAGTTTGTTCGCTTCTTTTTGACCACACATAATCTCTGTCATTTTTACAGCAGCTGGTTTAACCAAATCTTCACCAATAGTGTATAGTTTCTTATTTCGAGTAATCAACCAGGCTACTTCAAAGCTAACCCTTGATGCTGAACGCTGATCAAATGTGCCAAACAAGTTGCTATCCAATCTTTGTCTTTTAACAGATATTTCTAAATTTGCTAAGTATTCTCGCGGTTTGGAAGACAGGTGTGAATGCAAATTTATCTAAATGTTTCTTCAGTTGACTTTTTTTGAAAGATTCTGAAGTCAATACCTTCATACATACAACACTGTGGTTTCATTGTACCATTGTCTTCTATTTGTGTAAAACCGTAATTAAGAAATTCGTCTTCATATTTTCTTTTTCTATTTGCTGCCATCTGAAGGAGACAGAAAATAATAGTTGTAAAATACTTAAATTAAATTTTCAAATTGTGGCTTACCTTGATTGATATATCGATGATTAATGATTGTCAGCAACTAACTGTAACTCTCTGACTCGTCAATGTATTTGTATTCTGACTGCACGGCACGGACACGGACTGAGCAGGTAGCCGGGGCTCGGGCTGTGCTTTACTGCGCAAAGATATAACTCGAGAACACTCTACTGGTGGGGAGTGCAGTGGCGCAACCAGGGGGGTTTTGGGGTTTAAAATTCCTCCCAGGGCATATAAAAAAATTATAAAGGATAGTAGGAAAATGTAATTTATCTTTCACAAATAATACAAAAAAATTTCGGTGCATGCAAAACAGGTTTATAAAAAATCAAATTAAAATAAATACTTTTTACTCACAAGTTTCATTTTTACCCCCAAAAATTTCATTTTTTACCCCATTTGGGGTAATTTACCCCGGTTCCCCGACCGCTGCACTAGTAGGACTACTAGTTGGATATTCGTCTCCACTCACGCTCCGACTTGCTATCCAACAAGCGGTTCAACTTCAGATCTAGTTTGTTTTCACGACAATGTACATCGCTTAACCAAAAAATGCATCGAGTAAACACTACGCAAATATAATTAGGAGGAGGAAAATGGCAGCATTCTGCTTGTTATCCTTGAACAAATGTTGGATAAAGAAATTATTTGTTGATCGTGTGAACTATTGTGACACGAAATTGCTCAATGTCATTGATGAGGATGATTACAAAAACTACCTCAGAATGGACAACTTCACTTTTTCGCTGTTGCTGGGAAAAGTTGGTCTACTCATTTCCAAAAAAATACCGCCGTGCGTGAATGTGTCAGTAATGTTATTTTCTGTTATTTATTTGCAAACTAGAGATATTTGCTCAGCGATGTCGGAAAGACAGCACCAATTGAGATTTGTTTTTGAAGCTGATGTAAGCAATTTGTATACAGGGAAGAAATATCAGTTACAAAGTGATCTTGTAGTAAATTTAGTATTTTAATTGGGAATAAGCCACAATATGAGTTAGATATTAAATGTATTTGACGTTTGGACCTAATATTTAGGCTTATATCTAATTAAAATAGTAAATTTGCGTAAGATGCCGCAAGAAAATAACTTTCGAACAATATAAAGAAACAGTTACTTCTAATTTTAGTACAACTATGATTTAATTTTCGTTGTTTGTTGATAATTATTATGTAGCCAATTCAGAGTGTTGGAAATTGTATCTGTGTGGGAGTGTCCGAAATAGATCTACAAAAAGGAAAATGATTTGCTCTAACAAAAAGTAGATGATGATGATGATAAATCTTTGTGTAAATAAAATAAAAATAAAATAAAATTAAATTAAAATCGCCATAATGGTAGAAGGTCTTTGTGTAAAGTAATTTTTAGAAATCCCATACGTAACAGGTGCCGAAGGTCAACTGACTGGGGAAATTTTCGACCCGAACTGTGATCAGACTTTTCCAACTTCACCATTCACGCTCCAACTTCGTCGCCAGTCGAAAGTCGGACCGTCAAGTCGTCCCTCTAGATGTTTCCACTCGTACCACTAGTTGTCCAAGTAATCCAACCAGCCACTCACGGTCCGATTTTAGATGCAACTGCGGAAGTTGGACCACTTTCTTCTTCTTTCTTCTTCAGCCTGTGTTCGTCCACTGCTTGACATAGGCCTCTTCCATTTGCTTCCATCGATTTCTATTTTTGGCAATTCTCATCCACTGCTTGCCCGCGACTTGTTTGATATCGTCTGTCCACCTCTTCTGCGTTCTGCCTACTCCTCGCCTGTTCTCTCTTGGTCTCCAGTTTGTTAATCTTTGTGTCCATTTTTCGGGATTATCTCGGGCAACGAGCCTGACCATTGCCACTTGAGCCTTGCAATACGTTCTGAGACATCAGTAATTTTTGTTCTTTCACGAATGACGTTATTTCGAATCCTGTCTCTCAAACTAATCCCTAGCATGGCCCTCTCATTGCTCTTTGGGTTGTACTGAGCTGCTCTAAGGTTTTCTTTGTAAAGGCCATGGTCTCCAGTCCATATGTAGTTACAGGCAAGATACATTTGTCATAAACTCTACGTTTTAGACATATTGGTATACCTTTATTCTTCAAAATAAAGCTTAATTTGCCGAAAGCTCCCCAAGACAGTTGTATGCGTCTTTTTATTTCGGCTATTTGATTTTCTTTGCCGATTTTAATGGTATGTCCAAGATATATATATATATATATATATATATATATATATATATATATATATATATATATATATATATATATATATAGTGGTCTACATTTTCAAGACTGACGTTGTCAATAACAAGATTAGTTTGTAAATTACTCATGATTTTTGTTTTCTGAAGATTCATTTTGAGACCTATTTTATTTGACTGCTGGTTTAATTCCTTCAACATTTGCTCCAGTTCCTTGATATCTGTACTAAATAATACTATGTCATCCGCAAACCTCAAATGACTCAAACGTACACCATCAATGTTTAGACCTTTTTCCTCCCAGTCAAGCTGTTTGAATACATTTTCCAATGCTAAGGTAAAAAGCTTTGGTGAAATAGTATCACCTTGTTTAATACCTTTATCAAGGCGCATTTTTTTAGTTTTTTCGTCTTCATTGATTTTGATGTGGAATGTGGCCTGTTCATAAATGTTTTTAATGAGTGTAGTGTACCGTGAGTCTATTCGAGCATCCTTCAGGGCTGACAAAAAGGACCAAGTCTCAATACTATCGAAAGCCTTGTGAAAGTCGATAAATGCCATATGTAAAGGTACATTATATTCTGTGGTTTTTTCTACTAGTGTTCTGATGGTTTGTAAGTGATCATTAGTACCAAACCCTTTTCTAAATACCGCCTGTTCAACCGGTTGATATAAATCAAGTTTTTGTGTTATGCGGTTGGTTATTATTCTTGTTAACAATTTGAATAAGTGTGACAACAAACTTATAGGTCTGTAGTTTCAATATTAGTAGTGTCTCCTTTCTTGTGTAAAAGTATTATTTCGGCGTTTTCCATAGGCTGGGTATTCTTTTTTCTGTTAGACACTTATTCAGTAAGACTTCCACAACTTCTACAACGATGTTGCCGCCCATTTTTAACATTTCAGACGTTATACGATCCTCGCCAGGAGCTTTTTTGTTTTTTATTTGCTGTAAGGCATGTTTAATTTCCGAAGAGGTTATTTTAGGGAGGGTTTCTGAGCCGACGTTTAGAATTGTTCTGTGGTCTGTTTCGGGGTTCTGTATAGTAGATGTATAAAGATTCTTATAGAACGTTTGTATTTCCTTGATTATTTGAATTTTTTCGGTCACCGTATTCCCCTGTTGATTTTTGATTTTAGTTATCTTTGATTTTCCTTTAGTAAAATTTGATTTCAATACTCTCATGTTTCTATTGTTTTCGATGGTTTGCAATATTTGTTTTGTTTTACAAGCCCGCAAGTCTGACCTTATTCTCTTTTTAACTTTATTGTTGATAGCTTTATACTCTGGTAATTCTTTCGATGTTCTTCTTCTTTCTTCCATTAAATTAAGTGTTGTTTGTTTCAGTTTCGTTTTTCTGGGATTTTTATTTTTATCACAGATCTTTTTTGCAGTTGATGTTATGTCATTCGTTAATTTTTGTGTTATTTCATTTATATCTTTCGTGTTGAATACTGGTAGGGGTCCTAGTTTCTTTTTTAGTTCACTTTGATATTCCTCTTGATTTATTTCGAGTGCTTCTATGTTTGGAAATTTATCCTGTGTTAATAATTTTCTTCTATCTAATTTCGTATTTATTTCTATTCACGTCCTAACTAATCGATGATCACTACCAGTGTTGAAAGAATTTAGTACAGTAAGATCTTTAGCAATGTTTTTCAAGTTAGAGAGTATAAAGTCAATTTCATTTTTTACTTTGCCATCTGGGCTTAACCACGTCCATTTTCTCTGCATCTTTGTCTTGTAGGAAGGTATTTAAGCAGAATAGTTTTTCTTTGCTGAGGAAATTTACGAGCATATCTCCCCCGTGATTTCTACTTCCCAGTCCAAAATTTCCAATATATTCGTTGTCGTTGTTATTTTCGTTCTTTCCTATTTTAGCGTTGAAATCTCCCGTAATTATTACGTAATATGTTTTCTCTAGGTTTCTGGCTCTTGTAATGTCTTCATAACGTTGTTCTACCACTTCATCATCTGCAGAAGAAGCTGGTGCATAACAGTGGATTATTTGAATGCTGTATCTACGATTTAGTTTTATTACCATATAGATAACCATATTAGAAATCGCTTGGAATTTGGTTACCATGTTTTCAATTCTCTTATGTACTAAAAAAGCCTACGCCTCCTATACCTTGGTTATTTCCTGAATTGTATTGGTACAAAGTGTGCCCTGATTTTAGTAGAGTCGATTCTTCGCCTTTAAGCCTTGTCTCGCATAGGCCTACTATGTCCCATTTGATGGTCTTAAGTTCTTCTTGCAACTCTTCTAGGTTATCTTCTGTCCTCATCGTTCTGATGCTGGACCACTAGTCGGACTAAAAATCGGAGTGGCCTGTTTAAGAGTACGTCTATAAATATAAAACTTATTTATGGAACATAATTCATAGATCACAAAATAAACAAATATAATTTGACAGTTTGTTAACACAAAATTAGGTAAAAACAGAAAAGATGTTCTCCCAGAACAACTTAAACATCATGGAAAGTGGTATGATATTTCACCAGTCAATGAAGAAAAAAAGCTGGAAAAAGTCTTATACATATAATTTGAAGGTTCTAAAAGGTAAATAAATGAAAATGAAAAATCATTGAAGAATTTAAAATTTGTCATTAAAAGAATGATTATGATCTAGAAAGTGAAGTGCGTAAGTAAAACCTCTTTTTCTATTCTTGAAAGCCCCTTTATGTTCAGCTGTATGTTTGTTAAACGTTCTACCAGTTTGACCGATATAAGTTTTTGGGCAGACAACACATTTAAGTTTGTATACACCACTGTGCTTTTTACTTTGGTTATTGTTGTTTTTAATATATTTGCCTAAGTTGTTGTTTGTT
Organism: Diabrotica balteata; assembly: GCA_918026665.1. Lineage (NCBI taxonomy): Eukaryota > Metazoa > Arthropoda > Insecta > Coleoptera > Chrysomelidae > Diabrotica > Diabrotica balteata. The sequence goes on along the minus strand of OU898276.1, from coordinate 193,905,899 downwards.
CCAAAAATTGGTGTTATTCCTTACTTTTTATGTATTTGGCTATTTTTTTATATCTTGCCTGTATATGTTATCGAGCGGAAAGTACTGGGTTTTTCCTCTGGTGGTGGAAATACTAATTTCAGGGCTTTCTTGTGGAATTTTTGATATAAAATTTATTAATTGTTAATCCGTTGTACCCATTGTTTATTGCTATTTGTTTAATGATATTTAATTCCATCTCAAAGTTGTATTTTGACATCAGTTGTAATTTCTATTAATCCATGCAATATGCCATGGTAGGCTGCCAATTTATGTTGTGTCATCATTGTGTCAATTTATGTCGTGTCAATTTATCATTGCATCTTACGGATGAAAGCATACAAAGAAAGCATCTTTACTGAGCGAAAGCGCTCAGCTAGGTTCAAGATCTTTTATACACTTCAAAAATACTTTCTCTTTTCCAACTTTTGATATTAACAATACCAAAAAAACTCCCTGCCACAAAATGTGTGTTAAGCAGTGTAATTAATACTTAGTTATCTTTGATTTATGAGTGTAAACTATTTGAATTTTATATACAACTTAAAACTTTCTTAGTGACGGTTTATGTCTGCTTAAAAGAGATTTTTATGTCAAGTAGCAAGGTTTTGATTTAAATTACCTTTTTAAATAATACTATTATTATATAAATATTATATAAATAATACTATTAATATTAACTAAGATATTTCCAAAAAAATAGCTTTTCCATAAATCGCAGCCTTAGTTACCAAACAATTGAAGACACGAGTGGATCAAGGTGCTATGTTACAAAATTTAGATTTTGAGAAAATTAAGGTTAAAGTTTTTCATTGTAAACTTTCTCACATTCACTTTTATTAGGTAAAAACTTTTCTATGTCGTTACTAGTATATGGAATATGTTATTCACGGAAAAAAATATCAACAAAAAAAATGTGTCTTACCAAAATTTGAAAAAAACAGTACATAACACCTTCATCCACTGTATAATTCTAAAGAAATTAAAACAACTACTGTTTTATGGAAGAATCATGTATTAAAGAAAAACTTATCTAATCAGCTAACAAGATATTATTGCTTAATATAAGGTAATAACAGTAATATAACGTAATACATTATTTTTTTTCTAAGATTGTTTCATAGAAATATCGATATTCTGGTTTTACCAACTTAAGCTGTTCTTGGAGATTTTTTCTTTTTTCTTCAGAGATAGTTCCATATTTCTCCCGAATTCTTTCGATTTCAATATTCTCTGGCGCTGCTTTTCTAAAAGGAACTGTTTCGTCATATGATTCTTTATACAAATAGGAACCATACTCTTCCACTCCTATCCATTTAATACCGTCTCTAAATCTGACTGTTTCATTTAGTTCGTCCTTTTTTCTGTTAGTAAGATTAAGTTTTTGCGGTAGATCAGCAATCCTTCTAAAGTGTTGAGCCATGTCGATGACTTGATTTTTTTCGGCTAGCCTTTGAAATTATTTCCCGGTACGTATCTGGTGCATATACCTTGTCGTGTTTTCGTAAAACCTTCTCTATTCTTCCGAAGTCTCTGTCACAATCTAAGTAAGTATGGCCAACCTCAGGAAACTTGTGGTCGATACAACGGAAGTATCCCTTCAAAATAAGATACTGATAAAGGCAAATCATGTGGAAGTTCTTGTTCTGGCCCGCACATGAATCGGACCAGATGATCAAATAATCCTTTTTGGTGATGCTTTCGTCGACTTCAATATATCTGAGTAGAGAACTGCATATTTCTGCACTTCCTCTGTTTGCAAGATCTTCGGTCCAGGTACAAAAACATGCTTTGTCTAGGCCTTTTGTAGTAATATGCACCCCAAAATTATAAAACCACATTTGCCTAAGGTAAAATGCTTTGGACGTTGTTATTTTTGGCAGTGGCATTGTTTGTTGCATATCGATTGTAATATAGACCAAGTTGTCTGAATCTTTTGCTTTTTCCTTGTCAACTTTGAGCGCTTTAGTTGATGCTGTGTAGTTTTCTTTATGTCCATCGTTAGATTCACCTCCATCACAGATACTACACGTATCACTTTTCGGATACCCAAATGATAAATTAAACTCTCGCGAAAAAATATCGGAATATGAACATTTTTTAATTCTGAATTTTCCAGGAAGTTGTGCCAGATTACATTCCTCAAGATAGAACTCATACATTTTGCTCACATTTACTAGGGGAGAAAGATATTTTTTATGAGGATTTCTATTTCTGGAATAGTGCGACTCTTCTACAGGAAATTTATTTATGTGCTCTATCACAAAATCCCTAACATCTTGGCCTATTTTGTGTGGCCTATTGGAGTGCTTACCTCTGCGATCTGGAGGAGGTGCTGCTACACCACTATTTATTCGATTCTTTATAACATCAAGTTTTTTTCTGCCTATTTGGTATAGAGCGCATAACGCTTCTTTGCACACCTTTGACGCAGTTTTATGTTTAACAGCATCTTTTCTTTCCCTCAACACTGGTTTTTTAATGATTGATTTAAATAGTAAAGTATTTTTTGCATTAATATCAAGTCTATGAAATTCATCCAAAAATGCCTTCCTGTCATCTGCTGAAAATTTAGTGCTACAAAAAAATCTACAGCCTTGTCTACATAGAATACCTTTTTCTGGCTCCTTTCTTGGAACGGGAATGTTTTTGTAAGACAAATATTCTTCACCTTTTGCTCTATCTAAAGCTGCTTTGCTTTCTTTGTTTTTCATTTTCTTGGTCAACCTCGTTAGACCCGTTAGAAGGATTAATTATAGGCTTTTGAATAATCCCGCTTCCTTCTTTGTCTCCAGAAATGAATGTACCTCCAACAAGGTTTTTTACATGACTGTGGTCCGCTCTTTCTTCGTCCTCCGTGACACTAGTTCCTGAAGAACTGCTTCGTTCATTACTCGGAAAGTATTCAGCATCACCACTGCTGTCTGACAAGAATGGTTGGGTCCCCTCCAAATCTGAAAATAAAAACAGCTATTTACTTTTACTTATATTTTAATTCTTCCTAATTATTATTGTTTAAAAATTACTTTTGAAAAGATAGGGGAATCCCCGGAGCAATCAAGTGTAAATATTTATAACAGATGATAGTTGGGTTATGTATTTCAACCAGCTCATTTACACTTTTATATAAATATTATGATCTAAATACCTATTGCCCAAAATATAATAAAACTTAATTATTTCATAACAACAGGATTGCACTTACCTGTTACATTTGAAATTTCAATGTTGAGGTTAGAACTTGCTGTGAATTCATTTTCATCATTTGGCAAATTTTGTTCACAGTTTATTTGTTCCTGCACTAGTTTTAACATTTGTTTACCTCTGGAACTCATTATAAATGTTAACTAGCATTAATATTATGATATTACTGCAAAAAACTGTAATAATGACACAGAACACGTGCGCGTAATACCAACTCACCAAGTAAAACAAAGTGGGCAGTGAGTGGATGAAGGGGTTATGTATGTCACTTAACACCATCATTCATATGACGAAGGTATACAAAATGTTACATGAATGTGGATGAAGGTATTTTGTGCCTATAACACCTTCTTCCATTATTCACTGGAAAATAATGTAACATAACTCTTTCATCCTTTAAAAAACCTAGTTACGAATCTTAGAATTCTAATGTGGCCACGTGATAAACAGGTACATAATACCTTCATCCATACAAAAAAAACCGTTTTTAGAAAAATGTTACATAGCACCTTCATCCACTCGTGTCTTCAATTATCATCTACCCTATTAACGTCAGACTACAATTCACCGAAATAAAACGAACTTATTCTTTTTTCCCTTGCTAAATAGTAAAATAAACATCGACATTATACTGTTACCCTTGAACATGCCAAGCAATTTCATCCAGTCGTTTCTTTGTTGGTATTTTCTCTAAGGCTGGTAATAACGATCTGGAGAAAGTGTAGATAAACAGTTGGGGTCTTAATCCGATTGAGTTCAATTAGAAATTAAGAGCACGTATGGTAAAATAAAAAATTAGGGTTGTAAATTCATGTTGAAATTTCTGGAATGGTATTTTTTCTTTAAAAAGCGATATAAAATATTTGGGGATTTTATTCCACCTCGTTGAATCGTCCAAATATTGGAATTAAACTCAATTTACTATTTTTAATGAAAATAAGCTATAATTTAAGTTTAAAATAAGATTATTTTTTGACGTTTCAATTTGCACTTCGGAAATAGTTCGTAAAAAATTTATCAGACTAGTAAAAATGGCACTTAATACCTCTAACTTTAAAATTGCTTGGCACAGTCACATTTTAGATAAATCTACGGTTGCAAAAGACTTGATACAGTAAGATCTTTGATCCACTACATTATTCAACTTAGTGTTAAAAACTGCAATCAGAAAATCAAGCATAAAGGTGGAAGACACAATCATGAAAAATGAGCACCAGTGCATGGCATTTGCTGGTTATCTAACGATCTTAGTAAGAACCGCTAAATAATTAATGTGTAGTATAAGTAGTAATAAGTAATGAGTAATGAAGCAAATAATAGAAGAAGCAAAGAAGTACGGACTAGAGCTAAATAAAAAAAAATTCAAATTTAATATATGATCATGGGAGGGACAAAAGAAAAAAAAGAAGATTTTACTGTGAGGTCTGTAATCTAAAATAATAGTGTTGTCCCCTTTTTTAAGGTATTTGGTACTTGGCAGTATTTTTATAGCTTATATTGTTATTTTATTTATGTATTTAATATATTTCTTGGAAAATTGCAGGACTGGTATGATAAAATATAATTTAGTGTAACTGTTGCAAATGATAACTTAATGAATTTATGCATAATTTTTTTAACGGTTTTGTTAAAGAACTGTTTACAGCCAAAAAAATTAACAACAAAAAATAGCAAGTTATTAATTTAGGAATCTTCTCTTCTGAGAGACTGAACGAGAAACTTGAAAACATAAATTTCAATAACATCGAAGACCACTACAATTACATTAAAGAAAGTATTCACTCTGCAGCAAAAGAAGCTCTTGTATATTACGAAAAGAAAAACAAAAATACTCCATACTGGTGGGATGAAGAAATAGACACAGCGATAAAACAAAAGAAACAAAAGTATGAACAATATTTAAGTGCAAAAACAGATACAAATTGGTCTGATTACAAAAACCATCAAGCTAAGGTGAGACAAATGATAAGACAGAAAAAAAATAAATCCTGGGATCAAAACTGTCAAAAATTAAATACGTACATAGGAGGAACTAGAAGTACAGAAAGCTGGAAACTTATTAAATCTCTTAGGACCAACGACAAGAAAAAAGATTTAATCTCACCAATTTCGTTAGAAACATGGGACATGTACTTCAGTAAACTGTTACAAGAAAACCGAATGGAATTCAAAATAAAAGAAAGTAACCAAAACATACGCGTTGAAGCATCTTCTATAAGAATCACGAAAAAGGAAGTAAGGGATATCTGTATTTCACTCAAAAACAAAAAAGCGCCCGGACCTGGCAATATACCCTCAGAACTGATAAAATATGGAACTGAAAAACTATATGAGCATTTGACAATACTCTTTCAAAACTGCATAAACAAAGTAGAGGTTCCAGCCGAATTTAAAACCTCAAAATGATCAAAAATAGAATAGAAAGAGAATACACTGATATGGAGGCAGAAGAACAGGCGGGTTTTAGAGCTGGTAGATCGACCATAGACCACCTTTTTTGTATCACCCAACTTATAGAAAAAAAGATTGCTGTAGATCAAGAAGTCCACTTTTTGTTTGTTGATCTAAAAAAGGCCTACGATAGCATCTCTCAAAATAAGTTATGGAAGACTCTCAGACAAACGAACATCAACTCAAATCTCATAACAGCAGTGGAAAAACTATATGAGAACGCCAACGCCAAAGTTAAAATAGGAACGAATGTTTCCAAAGGTTTTGTAGTAGACGAAGGACTCAAGCAGGGATGCTGCTTAGCGCCGACACTTTTCAAAATATATCTGGAACAAACATTAAAACTCTGGAAGCGGAAATGCAGCGGCATGGGTATACAATTAAACAATAACAACCTGTACACTCTATGTTTTGCTGATGATCAAATTGTGATTGCTAACGAATATGACGACCTAGAATACATGACTCGAAAATTAATCGAAGAATACAAAAAATGGGGATTAGAAGTCAACATAGATAAAACAATGTACATGAACATCGGTGGTAAAGAACAAAATCTAGTTTTAAACGACGGACAACACATTAAGTATAACAATAAATATTCCTATTTAGGAGTAGAAATCACAGACGACGGCAAATCAGATGAGGCTAAAAAAAAACGAAACACTCAGGGTAGAAGGCCATATCTCAACTAAATAGTATTATCTGGGATCAACATATATCCAAAAAAAAATAAACATCGAATATACAACACTATTATAAAGAGCATAGTAATGTATGGAAGTGACGTGTGGCAGTTAAAGGCAACTACTGAAAGAACACTACAAGCCACGGAGATGGACTACTGGAGACGGGCCGCAGGAAAATCAAAACTCGAAAGAATTAATAACGAACGTATACGAGAGGTTATGGGAGTCATACATACGATTGTCAAAGATATAAGAGTACAACAACTAAAGTGGTATGGACATGTGCAGAGAATGCCAGAACATCGTCTGCCCAAACAGATTATAGATTGGTCACCACATGGAAAGAGAAAAAGAGGCCGACCCAGAAAGAGCTGGAGAGAAGGAATAGACAGAGAGATCCGAGAGAAAGGTTTAGACGAAGATCTTTGGGAAGATAGAGATGCATGGAGATTGGGCATCGGAAGACGTCGGAGGACGTTTTAAACCGATTATATATATATATATATATATATATATATATATATATATATTATTATATATATATATATATATATATATATATATATATATATATATATATCTTCTCTTCTATTAATACCGTCAGCGCAAGTCAAAAATATGCTCTTTACATACGGATTTGAAATATGTATGACATCGGTGCTGAGTAAATCTGTTTTTCTCTTCGGCAAAAGAAACAACGAAGTTTCGCATTTTGCATTCGCATCATTTAGTTTGGCAGCATCAACTGGCTTTATGTCCTAGAATATTTTTGCCTTAGTCGAATTGACATAGATATAATACTTGATCGACGAACAATATAGGGCTTCGTAAGTTGCTTAGCAAAGTTTGTCAGATATATTCTTCGTTTGAGCTTTGTGTCTGTATTGCTGTCGTAAACAATTTGTGAATTTATGTCAGCAATAATAAGTCAAGACGAAAAAACAGTTAAAGGCTAATGCTAAATTGCTTACTATTGTAGTCGAATATTCTACTTTCATCCTGTCCACCACATCAACAGTTCCTTTTGTTAGATTATATAATATTAGGACTGGAGGTTTCATTGCATCTTCCCTTTCTACATTAATTTCATCATCTTTGTGAAACGTCGATAGCATCAGCACATTTCTATTAGGTTTTGGTACATATGAGGTAAGAACGCATTTATTGGGATATACTCCCCAAGCAAACATGCTGCTATTTCTTTTTGGTAATTTAGTATCTAAAAAAATTGGGGAACTTGTCATTGTTCTTACGTAATGAGGCAACTAATGTTATACGGTTATTGCGTATCAATTTATTAGCCAAATATACGAATGTAAAGTAATTGTCCATAATTACATTTCGTTCAGTACCACTACAATATCTTAAAAGTCTTGCTACAACGCTATGGGCATCGTTCTTTAGTTCATATGGATCAGTTGGTTATTTACCTGCATAAATTTCAATGTTATGTGTATAAAACATTTAAGAGTCTAAAACAGCGTAGATTTTTATGCCATATTTTGCAGGTTTATTTGCAATATACTGGCGGAACTTGCATCTCTCTCGGAAACCCTCAAGTATCTCATCTACTGTTATGTAACTACCCTCCGAGTAATGTTGTAAATACTTCCCAACAAAGTTATCCAGAACATATCGCACAGGCTCCAAATGATCTTCTTGGACTCTTTTTACTCTAGATTCAATATCATCAAACCTAATAGCTTATACCAAAGAGTGAAAATATCGATCTGACATAGTAGCAGCAATGTATTCTGGGGCCGTTCCGTCTGTTCCCCAAAGTTCTAAAGTATTTAAATGTTGGGCTCTTTTTACATCAGCAAGATATTGTTTTGGCTTCTTTTGCAACACCTTTTACACCTGGTATCTGTGTAACAATATTTTGAGGGCTGGTTTTTCCAACTTTGTTTTGATTTTGGTGCACTAACCATTTAGTACCATCTTTACCAGTGTAATCGAAACCGCTTGATTCAAATCTTTCTAAATTTAATTGTGTAGAGGCAGGGCCAAAGATAAATTCTCTTTATCTATTTCATCACTTGAGAAAGCGGCCTCTGAAACATCTGTGTCTGATTGGTCTACTTCATCTTGTTGCATATCATCTTCTATAGCCTCCCAAAGGGCTAGTAACCGTTGCTGTTCCCTCTTGTACGCCATCACAAACAACAACAAAGTCCAAATTTAGTCTAGCTCACAAAAAATATTTTAATATAATCCAAAATTCGTAACTACATAATCAGTAACGCGTTAGATTTTTACTAACATCCCGACACTGACAACTCTCATAGCGCACTGAACAGATACTTGTTGAATGTTGATTTCAATCTAAATTAAACATGGGAGTGACTGGACAAAACATTGAGTGGGGCGTAGCTGGCAGAGATAAATATACGAGATAAAAATACAAATACAAAAAAAAATTAAAAATGTTAAATAAATTCTAACAGCGGTACTGATCGCGGGTTAAAAGGATGGACAATTTTAAATACCTGGGTGTAGTTAGTTTTCAAAGAAAATATAATAGAGAATTGAGAGCTCGATGCCAGAATAGCGAAAGATAATAAACAATTAGCCAAAATTAATTCAAAAATGGGTTTTAGACAAGACAATCTCCAAATATATAAAGCAGTAATTAGAACTACAACAGCATGTGCCTATAAGGCATGGACATTAAACAAGTAGGAAGAGTATATCCAGGAAAGATACCTGGATAACGCAAGGAAGGAAATGCGTAAGGGAAGAACCAACAACGAATTAATGGCCTTGTGCGAACACACCATCACTAGGTTCGTGAAGTCATAACGGATCAGATGGTTTGAATATGTAGAAAGAATGGCTGTACCTATAATTATCTCCTTATTATTATTTCTTAATATTGTTTCTTGTCTCTTTCTGTGTTTTACGTCGTATTACGTCCATGAAACCATGATCTCTTGCGATACCTATTTTGATTTTTGTTGTTTTTCGTGAACCCGATGTCGTCTTCTTGTCTTTTTCTTCTTATAGTGCAGTGCACCTGTAGTGCGTTGGCGAATTATCTTAAGCTCAGACGTCTGTCTTTTGCGGCATGCAAAAGATCGCCAGTGATATTTATGCCTGTCCAGTCCTTTATGTTCCGCTGCCACGACATTTGTTTGCGACCTACTCCTCTCTTGCCTTCAATCTTTCCCTGGATGATTATTTGAGGGATTGCTTATTTTTTTCCTCTTAGAATATAGCCGTATAATAATATAAACCATACATAGCATTTAACTATCCTGTGGCAGAGATTGAAGGAAAGATTTCGGTTACATAGTATTGGTTTAAATTTAATAAAAGCTTGTCTTGATTGTTCGGTAAGGCATTTTATTTCTTGTTGAGGATCCCATTGGTCATTCATCATCATTCCCAAGTATTCTTAAAAGTGCGTTTTTTCTTATTGCCATGCATTTAGTTTTTCCAGCATTTTTCTTCAAGCCATATATTTTTCCTATGGTTTTTATTTTATTTAATATCAACTGCATATCATGTTCGTTGTCTGTTATTATCGCGGTGTCATCGGCGTAGGGGGTTAAAGAGCATAGGGGACAAATTACACCCCTGTCGCACCCCTCTTTAATTTCAAATACCTCTGTGTTGGTTGATTTGTTCAGTCTCACTCGTGTTTTTTGATTCCAATAGAGATTCTGGACAACTTTTTCTCGTCAATGTTAGCGCTGTGTAACATTTTTATCATTGTGTCATGTTTGACGGTGTCAAACGCTTTTTCATAATCAAGGAATGTTATGACTATATCCTTTTGTTCATCCATGCAATTTTGTACTAGTGTATTCAAGCAGAAAGCTGCTTCACATGTAACCAGTCCGCTTTTGAAAAGAAATTGTGTCTTCTTGTATCTTTGTTATTTTCGTTTTTAGAGCGGTCGTCTGTCTGTACAAAGTACTCAAGCGTTTTTATTTCTTTGTCAACCTTAATACTTCATTTTCCTTTTCAGGGTTCTTCAGTTGTAAGATGTTTCTCTGGACACTTTTTCACTTTTAACTTTAAGAAACCTTTTCAGTCTGACATCCATTATAACTCGATTGTGATCGCTATGAATGTTAGTTATATACTCCTTTGTAAATGATGAAATAATTAAAGGAAAGATAGCTGTGACGAATGCACAATTAGTGAAAAAGCAGAGCCAGTGCTGTGCATTGTACGATCAACAACAAAGTTAGCATTTTATGTAAAATAAACTAGGATCGACTGCAGTGAGACATCTAAATTACAAATTTTCATTTTCAGGAATTTCAGGTTAAAGAAGAAATGCTGATTAATCTTGTAATTAGGTGCATTTTCATTTCCTATTGCCAATTATTTAAAAATTTAATAATTTCCACTTTTAGCATTAATTGTAATTTCAAATACTTCAGAATATGATTTAAAAAGTTTCCTATTGACTTTCAACAACCCAAATATTTCTCGTCAAGATTTATCCGTGAATCACTCGAAAACCCCAAATCTCGAGTCCTTTACAATTGCACAAAACGTCGTAAAGTATAACTTAACCCCTACGAGTATTTACTTTCAACCCCCCAGTCTTCTCAAATAAATTAGATCAGAATCTGAGGTAGGAAATCGATAAAATCCCCCGATTGTTTTACGTGAACGTCGTTACCGGCAAAGCAGTAAATTGGTCATATATCCTCAGTAAATTCACAAAGGATTAGCCTTTAGATTCACCCAAAGGGAATTATATATTGTACTAGTACTGAGGACGGTATCAAAACGGATGTGTATAAGACGAGAGACGAGTTTCTTTGATCCTAAGTAAAATATGACACTATACCGGAAACTGTATAGAGAATGGATTTTTGATCAATTTTTTTAGCCACTTTTTTTATAGTTGTTTGATGTTTTATAAAGAATACTCATTTCTAATGATATATCACAGTACACTCCAAAGAATCTACTCGTAAAATAAAGTGAATTAAAAACATTTCATCACAAAATATTTTTGATGTTTAGCATTATTTGGTGTACGACACCCAGTAATAATTAATATTAAAATATCTTGCTATAAATATTTTTAATTCGATTTATTTATTTATTTATTTTATCATCTGTGTCTGTGTCTTGTGCGGCTTGCATTCAGTTACTGCTAACACCCTTCAGGTCATCAGTCTATTCGGTCGGTAGGTGTCCTCTGCTCTGTAGCGCTTTTGGTCTTGGTCGACAATCCGTTTTGTTCATCGATTGCACATCGATTGTGTCCTGCCCAATTCCATTTAAGCAATGTGATTTTTTCGATGGCCTCTATTATTTTTGTTCTACGACATATTTCTTCGTTTGGGATTCGGTCTCTCAGAGAGATAACCAACATCTGGCGCTCCATAGCTGTCTTCTTCTTCTTCAAGTGTCATCTACGCGGCGGAGGTCGGCAATCATCATAGCAATTCGGACTTTTAAGATGGCTACTCTGAAAAGTTCATTTGATATATACATCCGTACCACTTGCTCAGGTTGCGCAGCCATGATATTCTACGCCTCCCTATGCTTCTCTTTCCTTGGATCTTTCCCTGCATAATCAGTTGCAGCAAGGCGTATTTCTCTCCACGTGTAATATGTCCGAGATATTCTAATTTTCTTGTTTTAATTGTATTTAAAATTTCGATTTCTTTATTCATCCTTTTAGAACCTCTTTGTTTGTGACGTGTTCTGTCCACGATATTTTCAGAATTCTTCTATATACCCACAGCTCGAATGATACCAGTTTTTTCATTAATGTCGCATTCAAGGTCCAAGATTTCATTCCATAAAATAAAGTCGAAAAAACATAGCACCTCGCCAACCTAACTCTTAGTACCAGTTTTAAATCCCTGGTGCATAGGACTCTTCTCATTTTGTTGAAATTTGCTCTAGCCTTTTTATTTCTTCTATTATTCTAAAAACTCTAAGACAAAATTTTGAAGCAAATGTTATTGAAAGTGGTAACATTAAAAAAGTTTACAAATACATACGTTCCTCCCTGATGTCTAAAGTTTCCATTCCTTCACTTGAAAAACCCAACCAGATTTTATGCTCTTCTGACAAAGAATCTTCTGAAACTCCCTCTTTAGCATTTTCACAGATTTTTACTAAAGAATTGAATGGTGGCTATCTACCTTCTATTAACTGTAATCGTGTCGTCGCATCCTTACAGCAAGTTGATTTCACAGTGGATCATGTCAAAAAACACTTAATTAACCGTCGTACAGCCGCTTTGCTTGGTTTTGCAATACCCTTAATGTTGATTATGCAAACTTCTGTCATACCCCCTAGTTTTAAATTAGCATCCGTCACCCCTATATTTAAAAGGGCAACAAACTCGACCCTAACAATTATCGTCCGATAAGCTTGCTGCCAGTAGCTGCCAAAGTTATGGAAGCCATTATTTCCAAGGATATGACCAAATTCCTTCTCCAGGAACATGTTATTACAACACAAAAACATTGATTTGTCTATGGTCGCGCTACTCTAACCAATCTCCTACATTATGTTAACGACTGGACGTCATCCATTAACAGTTCGCAGTTGGTCGACGTTGTTTTTCTCTAAAGCCTTTGACCGCGTACCTAAGCGCAGACTTCTACATAATCTAGAACATTTCGGAAATCGCGGTACTTGACTTCGTTGAAGTGAAATATCTTTCTACGCTGATGACACAAAAATATATGCCAATCCAATCACAAACCAGCTTACCCTCCAAATGGTTCCCTCTATTTAAACTTAGTGTTCCCAGTGGTTACTACCCTTAAATGCGGAAAAATCTGTAGTGCTTCGAATTGGTAAAAATAAAACACTTTTGCCGTACTGTTAACGGCAGCCATTAAATTCTGTGTTTTCGTATAACGACCTTGGTGTTATCGTAAACAGCTTACCTGGTCCTTACTTGGTCAGACCATATTACCTCTATTTTCAGTGGCAGAATATTGTGCACCAGTATGGCTAAATAGTGCACATACAAGCAGAATCGATGTCCAACTTATCCAAACCATGAGAATAATCACTGGAACAATAAAACCAACGCCAGTGAGATGGCTGCCTATTCTGAGCAATATTGCTCCACCAGATCTACGCCGTACAGCAGCATTAGTGAGAGAGTACCAGAAAATTGTAGCCAACGTACAATTACCAACACATCAAGATATCCCAGACATCTCAAAAGAGCACTAGCGACTGAGATCTAGAAATCCTCCAATACGATCTGCCCGAAAAATAGGTAATTCCTATGATATACATAGGAAATGGACAACAAGAAGGATGCCAACAGTAGAATCGGACTATATTAAGATATCCACCCCAACTCAGGGTTTCATCGGATCAAATCTGCCCCGGTCCACCTGGGCAAGGCTTAATCGTATACGTACCGGACATGGTAAACGTGCTGATTCGATGTTCAGGTGGGGTCGTGCAGAAAGTCAACAGTGCAATTGCGGACAATCTAGACAGACCATGAGCCATTGTGTTTCAGAGTGCTTGAATTGTGCCTACCGTGGAAACCTCCAGGACTTTGCGGAATGTTCCCCAGAAGCAATTGAATGGCTATGTAAATTGGATATTAATATTTAGTGTCATTCATTCTATCTTTAGTGTTTAAGGTGTTTTTCGAGAGTTTAAATGCAATCATTCTGTAAACTCTGCACTATTTACGTAAGACCGATACTTGAATACGCTGGACCAACGTGGTATCCTGATTTAAATCGAGACACCACTTTGTAGGAAAACGTTCAAAAAAATCCACTCGCATTCCTTTGAGTCCGAGAAAGTCTTCTTATGCAGAAACACTTGTATGTCTGCCTAACCTAACTTCTTTCGAACTTTGCCTACAACATGGAGACTTAATTAATCACCCAGCCCTTTGCGTCCACTGCTGGACATAGGCCTCCCTCATTCAGGAGACTTTTAACCCAATTACAACATTTAAAATATTAAAATTCAATTTTGGAAATCTGGATAAAATGTTTACCATAAATCAAGATGAACGCCTTAGAGGTCATCAGTTTAAACTAAAGAAAGAAAACTTTTCTACAAAATCAAGACAGAACTTTTTACCAAATAGAGTTTTTGAGTGCTGAAATATCCTTAATGATAACATTGTCTCTGCTCCCTCTACCAACTCGTTTAAAAAGGGACTTGATCGATTTCTATTATAGTTAAAATATTATTTTTCTTTTAAACCAAAAATTTATCTTTTAAACCAAAAATTGTAATTTTGTTATTTTTTTTGTTGCCGTCTACTTTTTAGCGTTATTTACAATAAAAACAGTATACCAATTACCAAGTAAACCCCAGCATAATCCTACTGACTGCGCCTAGTCAACAACGAGATTAACCGCACGGCTCTAAAGCACGAACCTCCACACTATGCAGGCGCGTTAATCAAGAGTCCATCCAATTAATAGATAACAGCAGACCGGTGCATTGAAAGTCTGCAAAGATAACATCTGGTCGAGGACTAGAGTTGCCCGCAATATGTTTGCATTGTATAGAGTGCATTGCCGAGAAACGGGATAATGTCTTTGTTATCAATGATTAATTTGCATGTGGTATAATAGATAGGTGGTCACTAGAGCGTTAAATGTACGACGTCTTTGAGTTAATAAAGAAACTTAAACAGTAATATATTAGCTTCGTAGATATTTAAATAAAACTTGTCTAAAATGAAAAGTTTTAAATATTGTCTATGAAAATTTATTGATTTGTTTTTTTTCCATTTTAGACTAGAGCCTCATATTTTCTTTCTATCAAAACCCAAGGAATGGTTTTCAGATAGTGCCGGGTAATGGCAATATGACATGAGCATGTAATTACATACAATACAACAAAACATAAAATCAATAAATAGTATTTAGTATAGGAGTTTATGTGCCGTGGTATGGAAATTTTCTCTTCTTCACGTTCCGTTATGACTTCTTATCGTTCCATCAACCTTTTAATAATCTTATTCAAGTATTTGTAGCCACCGGGATTTGTTTGTGTGATGAAAATCACATTTGTAATTAACTAGTATTTGATGTTTTGATTTCCACTCCGGAAATCGTTCTTAAAAAAGGTTTTTTGTACATTTATGTAGAAATATGTATCACTAAGATGTTGTTATTGGTTATGTCATTTCAAACTTGACATGCCCGACCTGGATCTTGTACCAACACTTTTTGAGGACGGTGTTATTACCCTGGGAATATCAAATTCTGACAGCTTTTGTGTGTATTGTGTCATAAAATTGATTTATGTGTATCATCATCATCATCCAGCCTTATTTTTACATCCATTGTTGGATATAGGCCTCCTTCAAACGTCTCCAGTTCTCTCTTCAGCGATCTAGCTGCTGCAATCCAGTTTGTTTCTATTCTCCTTAGGTCGTCGGTTCATCGATTGGGTGGTCTGCCTCGACTTCGCTTGTCGGCTCTTGGTCTCCACTCCAATAATCTCTTTGTCCATCTTCCGTCTTCCATTCTAGCAACATGTACAGCCTACCTCTACTTTTGTTTATTGATTCACAGTATAATATCGTCTACGCCAGTTCGTCGGTGTATCTCCTCATTTCTCACGCGATCTTTCAAGGTCAGGCCCAGCATTGATCTCTCCATTCGCCTTTCTGTTAGCCTCAGTTTTTCGGCAGTAGCTTTCGTTAAAATACACTTTTAACAATAATCGAGGCCAGCGATCAATGATAGATTTTATAATCACAAATCGAGCGATAACTCCGTCACAAGTACTTGATGTCAGAGCACTAACATCTGCTAACCTGGGGACTGATCATAACCTTGTTTTATGCAAGATGCTACTAGAACGTCCGCAACGAAACAGAAAACCCCCAATGTTCATCGAAAAACATAATATAGAGTCGCTAGCAACAGAGAGTACAAAACTGCTTTATGAGAACAGGATTACCAGCAAACTAAAAGAGATCGACTTAAAACCCGAATGGGGAGTAGAAGATGCTTGGCAAAAAATTAAGAAATGCATCAAAGAAGCAGCAGAAGAAGCGATTGGAAAGCGGAAAATTAACACGAGAGCGACAAACCACACCAAACCGTGATTTTGCCAAGAGGTAAAAGAACTCTCTGAATTAAAACGCAAATGCTACCTGAGATAAACGCCAGAATAAAATCAATCAAAAGAGAACATTGGCCAAATTCACTTGCGACATGGACTACGACCTATATGGTGCCCAAAAGAAAGTATGGAAAATGCTCCGCAACAGGAAAAAACCAGTTAAAGAGTTCGTGCAGACCAAAGGAGTACCTATAGAGACATGGCAACAGCATTTTAAAGAGCTATATGATGCTGAAAAATTGCTGAATTTAAACGAAGGCGAAACAGATGTGAGTGCTACAATCAATGACGAAGAAGTAGAAGCAAAGATCAAAAAGCTAAAAAACAGAAAATCACCGGGAACAGATGGTATACCCAATGAACTTTAAAAATATGGAGGCCCGGAACTTGAAAGTAAACTGGCACAACTATTTAACACAATATTAAACAAAACAGAAACACCAGAGGAATGGCATAATAGTATCACAATCCCCATATTTAAAAAAGGACAAAAAACCTGCCCACAAAACTATAGAGGAATAACCCTCTTAAATACAACAATGAAACTTTTCACGGGTATTCTCAAGGACAAATTGGAAAAGCAAATCACTAATGCTGAAGAACAACAAGGTTTTACAAAAGGGCGGTCTATAACAGACGCAGTATTTATAATAAAACAAATAAAAGAAAAAGCTATAGAGTTCGGCATGCCAGCGTATTATTGCTTCATTGATTTGACGAAGGCATCTGACAGAGTTCGCCTGGGAGACATTCTAAATATATTAATAGAAAATGAAACACCGACCAGTATAACAAAGATACTCCATAAACTAAATAACAACAACGTAACAAAAGTTAGAGCAGGAGACGAATTCACTGAAAATATTCCAACACCGGGAGGAATTAGACAAGGCGACAGTTTAAGCCCCTTCTTGTTTAATCTTCTCATGGGCAAAATTATCAACAAAGTAACATCTCTTAATCTCGGATATAGAATGGGCAACAAAAGAATTGGTATGGTGTGTTACGCAGACGATGCAGCAATTATTGCCGAATCAGAAGATGATCACCAAAGGCAGCTCTTTCAGTTCTTTCAAACAAGCCGACTAGTAAATATGAACATTTCTACCAACAAAACTAAATGTATGACAATAGCAAAAGATCCGCTCAGATGTAAGTTAGTGGTTGAGGACAACCCCATAGAACAGGTGATGCAATTTAGATATCTGGGCATAGATATATCAAGCAACCACGACCCAGTAAAGGACCTGAGGAGTCAGATCAACAAACCATCTGCACTGTCAGGATGTCTGCGGGAGATAGTCTGGTCAAATCCGTATATGCGCACAGATAGTAAAATTAGAATCTATAAGACTTGCATACGACCGATCATGACATATGGCATAGAAGTGCGCGAAGATACCAACAAAATGAAACAGATGCTAAGGGTTGCCGAAATGAAAACCCTAAGAACAATAATGGGGAAAACAAGAAGAGACAGAGTGAGAAATACAAACATTAGAGAGCAGTGCAAAATTCAAGATATTGTAAGATGGGGAAGGCAGCGCAAGAGGATGTGGTACAACCATGTAAGACGAATGGATGAGAATAGACTCCAAAAATTGCCCTAGAAAACAATCTGCCCGGTTCAAGACACCCCGGAAGACCACCTAGAAGATGGAGAGATAGTTGGCAATCTACCTCCCAAGAAATTAACCAGAGGCAGCTTCAGAATTAAACAGATCGAAAGATCTACAAAAAGTAGAAGAAGAGAAGAAGAGCTTTCGTTAAAGTTAGGGTCTCCGCTCCTGCTTATTTATGTGTATATTGTGTGTTATATATGTGTTGTGTGTTAGATTGTAGATGGTGTGTTTGACCTCCTATTAATCAG
The DNA here is from genome assembly GCA_918026665.1 of Diabrotica balteata. Taxonomy (NCBI): domain Eukaryota; kingdom Metazoa; phylum Arthropoda; class Insecta; order Coleoptera; family Chrysomelidae; genus Diabrotica; species Diabrotica balteata. The sequence continues at coordinate 193,887,605 of OU898276.1, read as the reverse complement.
CTATTGTTGGTATACTCTTGTTGTTCACTTCTTCTTTTAGTATTGGCAACCAAAGACGGCTACATTTTGCTAATGGGTTTGCTACAGATTTTTGTTCGTTGAGTAAAATGAGGACTTCTTCTTTGATTTTCCTCTTTGTCATGTCGGTTTCTTTTATCATTATTGATGCATCGTTCCATTGTGGTATGTGCTCGTTGTCCCAGGCATGTTTGCATATCTTGGATTTTTCGAAGCTTTGTTTTTGATGTTTATTTCGTGTTCGTTTATCGTGACATTAAGTGGTTTTACTACTTCTCCCACGTAGAAATTGGTGCATTCACAAAGTATTTTATAGATGCAATTGTTTTATCTTTCTTGTGTGTTGTTGGGTTTTTTGGGTTTGATACTGAATTTCATTTCTCTTTTGCAAATATCGAAAGTAAAATATCCTTTCAGTTTAATTCTTACCCTTCTTCTATACGTATTTCATGGTTTTTCAGTCATCAGGAAGAACTTGAGAACTTAATATTTGTTTTGGTAATAAACATATTTTTTTTTTAGGTAAAGAAATAATAATAAGACTTACTCACAATCAATTTAATTTAACAATCTGACGACCGGTTTCGCTTTCTACAATTTGCAAAGCATCCTCAGGTCCAGATACAAAGTTAAACTAATGCTGCAATAAAATAAACCCAATTAGGGTGGTGTCTAATAAAGATAAAATAAATAAATAAGTTAGTTCATACAAATTATAGTAATTATGCCAATATTACATGTCTGTGGTTTTCAAAATGAATAAATTTGAATATATAAAAGGTATTAACAGACAAGGTAAGACCCACAATTGGTATAAAGTAGTAATATTATATTGTAATAAATTAATAAATGAGCAGATAAATAAAACAAAACAACCATTACTTACATGCCGGTACTCTATTAATTGATGGATGGTAGGTCATGGTTGCAAAAATCATGTATTGTTGATTGGAGAACTTTAATGTGCTATTGCAGTTGTTTTGACAATAAACGGGAAGTTCTTGAGGAGAACAGATTTGATCCAATGAATTAGAGATAGGACATTTTTTTTTAATTATTTTTAATTTATTTTTTAAATTAGCTGAACACTGACTTCGATTTGATGAAGATAATATTAATATCTTCTTCTTCTTCTTCAAGCCGAGCTCGATTATCGAGCGTTGGCTATCAAATTGGCTATAGTAATTTTGTTGGCGGCAGCTCGGAAAAGAGATGCAAAGGATCTGTTCAACCAATCTCTCAGGTTTCTAAGCCATGACGTTCTTAGCGCATAACGTGGCCAAAATATTCAAGTTTGCGATTTTTAACTGTTTTGAACACTTCCGCAACTTTTCCTATCCGATGCAAAACAACTTCGTTACGAACTCTATCCACGCAACTTATTCGTAAGATTCTCCGATACACTCAGATTTCAAAGGCTTATAGTTTCTTGAGAAGTGTATCCATCAAAATTCAACCTTCAACACCATACAAAAGAGTAGAGGATACATAACATCTCACTAATCTAATTTTCAGACTTAAAGTAATATTGTTTCCACATAACAGTTTCTTCATCTTAAAGAATGCAGCTCTGGTCTTCTCTATCCATATTCCAATTTCTTTGCTGATGTCTTAGTTCTCATTTAGATTACAACCAAGGTAAGTGATACTATTAGTTCTCTCCAGTTGTTCTCCATAAGCTGTTACCACTTTCGGTTGTATTGACGTTTTACTGACGACCATCACCTTTGTCATTGCGGTGTTTAGCTTAATGCCATATTCATCACACGTCGTAGTAATCCTATTAATCAGATGTTGAAGTTCTTCGTAATTGCTTGAAATTAACACTGTGTCATCCGCATATCTCAAATTATTAATGTCTTGGTAGACTTTTTTAACCGCATATACAAGACGGGACACATACCCAAAAAATGACTTTTCTCAACTTTTGTAACGATTTCAAAAATCACAAATGCTAAAGATTGCAATGACTAGTGGACAATTACATTAATGAGCCACAGATTAAAAATTTTCCTTAAAATCATACATAACAGAATCCACATGAAATTAGATCAAGAAATAAGTGACTCACAGATGGGTTTTAGAAAGAGTCCAGGAACTAGAGAAGCATTATTCGGAGTCAATGTTCTGACACAACGATGTCTGGATATAAGTCAGCACGTGTCAGCAAGAATATGCTTGCTTTATAAATTAAAAAAAAAAGATTCGAAGAAGGACTGACAGAGGAAGTAAGTATACTTAGAGGAGTTCGACAAGGGTGCATACTTTCACCACTCTTATTCAACGTCTAAGCAAAGTGATATTTCAAGAAGCTTTATTGGATAGTGTGGAAGGTATTTTGGTCAACGCAAATAGCATATTAGATATGCTATTGTATATAACGATACGGTTATATTTGAAAGTGACATGGAAGATCTACAGTATATAATACAACATGTATACAATGCATGTGAAAGGTATGGACTCCAAATGAATCTCAAGAAAACTAAATCAATGATATTCTCAAATAAACCACAAAATGTAGATAACTTGATCATCAATAACACAACGATCGAAAGAGTAACAACATATAAATATTTAGGAACGTGGCTAACCGAAGATGGGGATTAAACAAAAGAAATCAGATCTAAAATAGAAATGGGAAGAAACACGTTCATAAAATTGAAGAACTTACTTTGCAACCGTAACCTTAATCTAAAAATCCGCACAAGAATACTACGTTGTTACGTTTTTTCTACACGTGGACAATAAAACAAACTGAAATCAAAAAATTAAACTCCTTTGAGATGTGGTGATAAAGGAGGATCCACAGAATATCGTGGACTGAAAAAGTAACTAATATAGAGGTGTTACAAAGAATGAAGAAAGAATGTGAAGTCATAAAAACTGTTAAAATTAGAAAGTTTCAATATCTGGGTCATATAATGAGGGGCGAGAAGTACGTATTCTTCTTCTTCTTCTTTAAGTTCCATTTTCTATCGAAGGTTGGAAACGATCATGGCTATGCGGACTCTCTTGACTGCCGCTCTAAAAAGTTCTGCACTACTGCATTCAAACCATTCCCTTAAATTCTTAAGCCAGGATATTCTTCGTCTTCCCACATTTCGCTTTCCTGGGATTTTGCCCTGCATAATAAGTTGTAATAATGCGTATTTTTGCCCTCTCATCACATGTCCCAAGTACTCAAGTTTTCGTCTTTTAATAGTTAATATTATTTCCGCCTCATTTCCTATCCTTCTAGTTACTTCCATGTTTGACATTCTTTGAATCCATGATATTCGTAGGATTCTTCTGTAACACCAAAATTCAAAGGCGGCCAACTTATTCAGATGAACTTGTTTTAGTGTCCAAGCTTCCAGACCATAAAGAAGAGTAGAGAACACGTAACATCGAAGCATTCTCAGGCGTAGTTCTATCCTTATATCCCGACAACAAAGAAACTTTTTAAGTTTAATAAATGATGTACGTGCTATTTCAATACGTGTCTTAATTTCTTTGGTTTGGTCTACATCTGATGTTATCCATGTTCCTAAGTATTTATAGTTATTAACACTCTCAATTGCAGTATCTTCAATAGTCAATTGGATATTTGCATGTGCAGATTTAGTCATGATCATGCATTTAGTTTTCATTAACTTTATCTTCAGTCCGTACTCATGACAGCGTTCATTAAGGCGTTGCATTACGTTCTGTAAATCATTGTTGTTATCCGTAATTATTATTGTATCGTCTGCAAAACGTAAGTTATTCAAAACTTCTCCATTGATAGATATACCTTCTATTGAGTCTGAGAGCGCTTCTTGAAATACCGCTTCACTGTAGACATTGAAAAGTAGTGGGGACAGCACGCAACCCTGGCGGACTCCTCTCTGTATTTTGATATTTTCGGTGTACTGGCTGTCAACTCTTACCTTGGCAGTTTGATTCCAATATAAATTAGATATAATTTTCAGATCACGACTGTCAATATTTTTGCTTTTTAATATATCTACAAGATTTTTATGTTGAACTTTATCAAATACCTTTTCAAAGTCTACAAAACATAAGTACATATCCTGATTCATGTCCATGCATCTCTGAGCCAGCACATTCAAGCCGAACAAAGCATCTCTTGTACTCATACCATTAGTACGTATTACTTAGATTAATTATGCAAGGGAAGATACAAGGGACGAGAAACCCAGGACGACGCAAATTATCCTGGCTAAGAAATTTGAGAGTGGTTCGGTTGCAGCTAAGCATGGGAAAAACCTACCGGTCTTAATCGAAAACCGGTTTTTTTACTTCGCAATAACCGGTTTTATCGGTTTTTTTTTGTCCGGGTTATAACCGGTTTTTATTTTTAAAGTAAAAACCGGTTATTAGGTTTTTACGCTGAATAGGATTAGGTTAGGTATTATTTTGGATCCCAATCATAATTATTATTCTCAAGTAATTATTCCAAACAAAACCGTAATTCAAATTTTATTTTATTTTATAAATACAGAAGCAAACTGAAAGTGCAAACTCACATCAGCCAGAAACAATTAAGTTTTATTATAATATTTCTTTGAAAAGGCATTTAGTAATCATAATATTTACATAAGAAGTGACCTGGTACATCATCTATTGTTCATACTTGACTTTTGACATTGAAAGTTGGTGAATGGCTTTTCTTTGAAAAATAATGTTCTGACTATGAATATCGAATTACCGATTACGAATACGAATCTCCAAGGATTTCCCTACGTTTTCAAAACGATACACTAATACAGGAAGTAATAAAATACATAAGTTAAAATGTATCTATTATACAAATATACAAACGTGTTAAAAGTAATACATGATCAATTTTTTTTGATGGTAGTAAAAATGAAAGATGAATTGCATTATCCAATTTATTTTAAGTAAAATATTTATGTGATATTATTTTTTTTAATCCCATTTGAAAGAGTATGGGAAAGAGTCTGGGAAAGTTGAAACGGTTGGGGAATTTTTTGGGTTTGGGAGGAGAGAAAAATTGGTGGATATTTTACAGGATTATATTTTTAAATGGTAAATTAAATTGGCATCATTAATTGAATACAATAATTGCACATTATATTCTACTCTCATAATAAATTCAATGACAATAGAACCTGAATTGTTTCAGCGTTTCCTGTCGAGCAGTAGTATAATATTATATTTGATAGTAATCAATAAATATATAATAATAATAAAGTAATAAATAAATATAATAATTAATAGAATAAAATAGTTTGATTATAAATTATGTTTTATTTATATTGATATTGATGTTCTTTCGACAGTAAGCAAAAAAAAACCGGTATAACCGAAAACCGGTGTTTTGTCAAAAACCGCCATCCCTAGTTGCAGCTCATTAGAATTGAATCGGTGAGATGAAAAAGGTACACATTCCAAAAAATGCGAATTTAAACTGAGATAGCCATTTTGTTTCTAAGATCAAGTTCCATCTATGGAGTTGAAAAAGGTACACATTACATTACAAAATATTACTTATGCAGAGGTCAAAATATTCCGTTGAGTTGAAGAAGGAACACATTCCTGGAATGTGTCCCTTCTTCAACTCGACGCGTGTCACACAGCGCAAGTGTAGTGGGAGTCCGCACAGTTATCGTTTGCGCATATCCGGCTTCTACACATAAACGGCCAGTCATTTATCTGTTGTTGTTTAGTTAGTGTGGAGCTGTGTTATAACGTAAACAGTTAACAGTGAATAGTTATAGTGTGTTATTTGCGATGTCGAGTTCAGACAGTGAAAATGTAGAGCCACGCCGGAAGAAGGGAAAGTTAAATAAAGAATTACATGTCAGAGAGATGGAAAAAATTGCTAGACGCAAGGGTGAAGAGTTTGTTACGTCATCAGGTAAACTAGTTGAAGCTAAACAAACTGGCCCTGACTGTCAGTGTAAGAAACAGTGTATGTCTAAGCTATCAGATGAAGACAAAAAACGTATTTTAGAAAAACTTTATGCTGGCCAATCAAAAAATGAACAAGACACCTTTTTAATGGGGTGTATTGAAAGATTCGATGTCAAACGGCACAGACCAACAGTTGATCATCCAAAACAAATCAATGCCTCATTTAAGTATTATGTGATCGTGTCTGGAAATCGTTCAGAAGTATGTCGCAAAGCATTCATAAGTTTGTATGCAATTTCACACAAAATAGTTATCAGACTCACAAATCTCTTGGCGAAGTGAATGTCTCCTCTTGACATGAGAGGCAAGCATTTAAATCGTGTTAATACTATTCCAACCACTATAACTACCAAAATACATGAACATATCGATTCATATCCTAAATATTTAACCCATTACACTAAGCAACCTATAACCTATTTGGATGCTAAGCTAGATGTACTGAAAATGTATGATATGTTTCTTCAAAAACACCCTGACCTTGGAACAAAAGTAAAGTACGAGTTTTTTCTAAAATACTTCAAAGAAAATTTTGGATATAGATTTGGGAAGCCACAAGTCGACGTATGTTCAACTTGCGAAGACCTTCAAACTAAACTAAAATCCACTACATTGAATGATAACGCTAAACGTACCGCTTCTGCAGAGCTAATAGTGCATAAGAGACGTGCAAAAAAATTTTACACTAAGCTCAATGAAGTGAAAGAGTTGAGTAAAACTAGACCTAATGTAATGGGGATAGTTTTTGACTACATGCAAAACTTACCGCTACCCAGTTTGCCCGTACAAGAAATGTTTTTTCTGAGAAAGTTATGGTACTATGTATTTAATGTTTATGATTTTAAAAACGATAGGGCAGTATTCTACACATACCCCGAAGGTGTTGCAAACAAAGGACCAGATGAAGTCACCTCTTTTGTATTAGATTTTCTTCAAAATGAAATCCCTGCAGAGATTACGGAACTCCACATTTTCAGTGACGCATGTGGCGGCCAAAACCGCAACCACACTATGGTGAGGGTACTTTCAGCCCTCACTATGACCGGTAGATTTACATCAATCCATCAATATTACCCGGTAAGAGGGCATAGCTTTTTGCCATGCGATAGAACCTTTGCAGTTATTAAGAGAGCAGTACGAAAATATGATCGCATTTATTCTCCAGACCAATACAAGGCCATCATAGAAAACGCCAAAAAGATTTAACCAACTTACAAAGTAAAAGAAGTAAAAAATGAAGATGTACTAGCCTGTAAGAAGTGGTGGCCTCTTTACTTTGTTAAATTACCAAAAAGCCTTGAAGATAAAAGAATATCTTTTGCCATAAGCAAATATAGTTATCTGATTCACAGAAGTGACCGGAAAGGATACGTGGTAGCGTCATCGTTCATTGGTGGTTTTCTCTCACACACTTTAAACTTACAAAATCCAATGATGTAGTGCTTCCTTCAAGCAAGGCTTACGATTATGGAAAGGTACCTATTAAGGCAAGCAAGATCAATGACGTCATGAAACTCATCAAATACATTCCAGAGGAATACTTGCCCTTTTATGATGAACGTCGTACTTGGCCAACGATAGAAGCTGAGACCCCTGATGAAAATGATGAAAATTAACTTTCCATTATTGTGCTGTAAACTTTTTTTATAAATCATGTATGCATTTTAATATTACATGGCTATATTTCAAATTATTTTGTTTCATGTTGCCTTAAAATCTCATTTGCAAGATATTGAGTGTAAAAAGGGACACATTCCATTATCTAAAATGCTAATAACTCAGACATAGTATTAAAAAAACCAAAATAACCATAACAGTTGAATGTCTTCCATTTACTTGTGAAACTTCATAATGGAACCATTTTCTGTAACATATTTAGTTTTGCAGATAAACAGTTTTTTTTAGTTCCTGAAAAATAGCCATTTTGGAATGTGTACCTTTTTCAACTCACCGATTCAATTATTCAGAAGCGCGGCCAATAAAATTAAAATAGCGATGATGATTTCCAACCTCCGATAGGAGAAGAAAGCTGGAGAAGAAGACTTCGAGTTAAGCACTCCTTGTATTTTGTTTAATAGTTTATTTGTTCATGTAGTCTATTATTTTGGTCCTGTACTTTTTGGCGAAGAACAAATCTACCGTTGAGAATTTCTAACTACCAAAATTGATTGCATTTCCTTTAAGAGTTACGACACTGAATTCTTGTGGGATATCCCATTCACGACAAAGTTCTATTTCAACTACACTTTGCTTTCACGATTCTCTGCGGTTTCTATATACGGCGAACTCTGAATATATACATATATTTTCAACATGTTTATATTAAGTTAGATTGGAGTTGTCAAGACTAGATTAAGGGATACATCAATCTAAAACATTGGTATACTATTTGATAGTTGATTTGTTAAAACAAAAAAAAATATTTAAACATGAATCAAATAAATAATGTATCTGTGTATGATAACACGGAAAGATTGTTTATTCTCTAATTAATTTGAATAATTAATTACAAAGGTTAAAGAAAATAAAACTTATTACTGAATTAATAAACGTACTAAATTGCATTGTAGCCTGTTCAGAATAAACGTTTATTTGGTCTTATGAATTTACATAAGTTATCAAACAGGAGCATTCCTTGATGAATGTGCATAAACTCTATCATTTTGCTTGGTTTGTTTTAGGAATGTTAGATTTGTAAGATTCAAATATTTGAATGAGTAATAGCTTTTCTAAGTTAGTAGAAAGTAAGCAGATAGGAGAATAGATATTTGTACAATAATATATGAAAACAATAGAGGTTTTCGTATGAATGATTAATGTTAACAGCCCAAATTTTAGAATACGGTTTAAGTCTATTGTTTACAAAGAAATTGGACAAAGAATTAGAAAGTTTTGTGGTCAGGGATCAGTATACAATAATTCAAGTAGTATTAGCGGTATCGTCTCGAAAAACTTGTAAATATAGAAAAGATCTTATTTATGTAAAATTTGGAAATACCAAGGTTATGTGATAGCATAATGGCATTAAGCCTGTGTTTGTGTTCTGTGACAAGTCACAGAATATGATTGGTCGAAAGGGATGGCGTGGTATGTAGGATGTGTGTGTCTCATTGGTGAAAAGAAAAAGGAAAGATTGAAGTAAAGGAAGTCATGATTTACTCGGAAAAACAAAGATTACTGTGATTTGAATGTCGGAAGCAGTAAGTTGTTTTTGTTTCATATCCTGCAGTGAAGTTAGCAGAGTCTTTGTCAACTAATAATTGTGTAAGGGGTTTTGTGTCTATGGAACTAGCCTCAAGGATTGGTAGCAGTAGCCAATGAAAGTACATACTGTAATAAACAAATAGGTGTATAGTATATTTGGTACCTTTGGTAACTTGATGTTTCCCGTATCTCAATCTTCATAGTCGTTAATCATGTCATTTTCTCTCTTTTATCGAATTTGTATATGGCGTTCCTGATTCGGTGTTTTCAATGTGTACTGAGTATACCAACCGCTCATTGTTCATCCATACTAAATCAAGTACTAAGTGAACTGAGTATACCAACCGATTCATTGTTTTACGATTCCATACTAAATCAAGTATGAGGAATCATTTCTTTGTTACCGGGATTGTAACGTTGTATACCTACATTGCTCACGTACAAGATTAATAAATCCGGTACCTTCTATCTCTTTGTTTTTTCTCAAGACACTGCTCTTCAATAGCACTTCTAATTCTTTTTTACTGGCTTTACAACTCAAGGTGAGTCTTTGCCGCATCCACTATCGCTCTTTATCCTCTACGATCTTGCGCTTCTATTTTCCATTGTTGTACCCCAATTCTCTATAAATCGACTTCAACATCATCCTTCATCTTTTTCTCGGTCGGCCTACTGATCTTTTACCATCTGGTCTAAAAAAAAACACTGTCTTTAATACTCTGTTATCCTCTGATCGTACCACGTGACCTGCTCATCTTATTCGGTTTGCCTTGATATGTCTAACTATGTTTTCATATGTCAAATATTATTCTGAGAACTTTTCTTTCAAATACTAAAAGCTCATTGATTTCCCGCTGGTTGATGGTCTATGTTTCACTGCCATATGTAATAATTGGGCGAATAATCGACCTGTAGAGGGTTAATTGAGATTTTCTTTTTAGCAGCTTCGATCTTAATAATGTTGAAAGGGAGTACAATGCTCTATATTTTGCAGCTATCCTTGCTGAGACCTCTTTTCCTATGTGGTTATCAGCTGTGATTATCACTCCCAGGTATTTAAACTCCTTTTCTACTTCGAATTTGTGATCATTAATACTGATGTTCTGCCTAACTCTTGGTCTTAGATTTTTGGCAACTACTCAGACTATCTGTTTCCTCCTCGAGCTATGAATACACGTCTCTCTCACGTCTCTTGTAGAATGCGTGACTGCATCTATATCATCAGCAAAGGCCAGCAACAGTTTTGATCCTTGATCAGCAAATCCTACTGTCAGCTTAAACGATATTATACTTATTGCTTATTCCAAAGCAAAATTGAACAGCAAGGGTGACAAGGGATCCCACTGCCTAAGTCCTGAATTTATACTAAATGGCATCGATGTTCTGCTTCCTATCTCTACTTGCACATATGGGTGTGTCACGCTTATTTGCGTTAATTTAACTAATTTTCTTGGTATTCCCATTTCTACCATTGCTACCCACAATTTGCTTCTTTTTATGGAACCATATACTTGCTGGAAATCTATGAAAATTTGGTGCACATCTTGGTTGACTTCCCAGTTTTTCTCTAATATTTGTCAGATAATAAATATCTGATCTACAGTTGACCTTCCAGCACGAAAGCCGCATTGGTAGTCGCCTAGAATATCTTCCGCAATTGGTGTGAGCCTCTTTAGCAAGATAATTGCTAGCACTTGATGTGATGTGCTAATAAACGATATGCCTTTATAGTGTTGGAATTGTTCTTTGTTTCCTTTCTTATATATGGGAATTATAACGCTTTCATTCCATTTCTCTAGGCATTATCTGTTGTTGCCATACTCTCAGAATGATGTCATAAAATTTTTGATGTAAAAGGCTTCCTCATTTTTTTAACAACTCTCTATTTATGCCATCACCTGGCGCTTTAAGGTCTTTTATAGGTGCGATCGCACTCTTTTCTTCCTAAGGTGTTGGTGCTGGTATTTCGATATCTGCAGAATGAAACATAATATCTGCTTCCTCCGTCTCACTTTTAATATTAATCAAATTTCGAAAGTATTCCTTCCATTGTTCGACGATTTCCGTTTTTATCATTATAGGTTCACCTGCTTCATTTCTCATAGGCTGTGTTACTCCAGCACTTGCACCGACTGACTTCACTTCACTAAAGAATTTCCTTATTTGATTTCTCTCGCTACTTCTGTGCATCTCCCGGATTTGCTGTTATAGATAGCTCCTCTTTTCAGTTCTAAATAGTCGCCTTGTGTGTGCTCTTGTTCTGTTAAAATCTGCTCTGTTCTCATCTGTGGGGTCTAGTAGCATTTGCAATCTTTTTTTCGTTTTTATTTCCAGAATTTCCTCACATGCTTTCTGCATTGGTTTTTCTTAGCTGCTTGTTCTATAACTGTTGCCACTTGCTGCCATGCTTTTTCTAACTCTACATTATGCTCTTCCTCTACCAGCAATTGGAATCTGTTGCTTATTGCCACTTGATAATTCAGTTTTTTATTTGGTGTTTGTAAGGCTTCTATGTTCCATATTTCTCTTTTTTCTTGTTGTTCAAGTTAATGTATTATTAATCGAGTTCTTAACTTAGATATCAACAGAAAATGATCGCTTTAATAGCACTGCCATACCGAAAATCAAACTCAAAGATTTTTTTTATTAACCTTGTACCGTTATTTAGGTATACTTGTAATACAATTTGGTTCATTATAGGTTTTACTCAATTCACAGCAGAATTGTTAAAACTCTTGAATATGAGATTAGTGACACACAATTTGGCTTTAGAAATGGTATGAGTAAAAGAGATGCTTTGTTCGGCTTGAATGTGCTGGCTTAGAGATGCATGGACATGAATCAGGATATGTACTTATGTTTTGTAGACTTTGAAAAGGCATTTGATAAAGTTCAACATAAAAAGCTTGTAGATATATTAAAAAGCAAAAATATTGACAGTCGTGATCTAAAAATTATATCTAATTTATATTGGAATCAAACTGCCAAGGTAAGAGTTGACAGCCAGTACACCAAAAATATCAAAATACAGAGAGGAGTCCGCCAGGGTTGCGTGCTGTCCCCACTACTTTTCAATGTCTACAGTGAAGCGGTATTTCAAGAAGCGCTCTCAGACTCCATAGAAAGTATATCTATCAATGGAGAAGTTTTGAATAACTTACGTTTTGCAGACGATACAAGAATAATTACGGATAACAACAATGATTTACAGAACCTAATGCAACGCCTTAATGAACGCTGTCATGAATACGGACTGAAGATAAATTTAAAGAAAACTAAATGCATGATCATGATTAAATCTGCACATGCAAATATCCAATTGACTATTGAAGATACTGCAATTGAGAATGTTAATAACTATAAATACTTAGGAACATGGATAACATCAGATGTAGACCAAACCAAAGAAATTAAGACACGTATTGAAATAGCACGTACATCATTTATTAAACTTAAAAAGTTTCTTTGTTGTCGGGATATAAGGTTAGAACTACGCCTGAGAATGCTTCGATGTTACGTGTTCTCTACTCTTCTTTATGGTCTGGAAGCTTGGACACTCAAACAAGTTCATCTGAATAAGCTGGCCGCCTTTGAATTTTGGTGTTACAGAAGAATCCTACGAATATAATGGCTTCAAAGAATGTCAAACATGGAAGTAACTAGAAGGATAGGAAATGAGGCGGAAATAATATTAACTATTAAAAGACGAAAACTTGAATACTTGGGACATGTGATGAGAGGGCAAAAATACGCATTATTACAACTTATTATGCAGGGCAAAATCCGAGGAAAGCGAAATGTGGGAAGACGAAGAATATCCTGGCTTAAGAACTTAAGGGAATGGTTTGAATGCAGTAGTGCAGAACTTTTTAGAGCGGCAGTCAACAGAGTCCGCATAGCCATGATGATTTCCAACCTTCGATAGAAGATGGAACTTAAAGAAGAAGAAGAGTTTTTGTATTGGCATAATTTATACTTTAACAATCTATAACGATTGTAATATGCTTTCTGTATTTTTTAGTTGTTAAGTGTTAGGTATTTGTAATGCCCAAAATCGGTTGCCTTAGTTACAATAAAATCAATTGTCAGTAAGTCTTTTTTTATTATCTTTTTACGTTTTGACAGAAATTAATTTGCGGCTTGTAAATGTGCATCGTGACTCTTCACCTTTAGTTTCCACTGGTAAGAACTGGATGACGGAGAATAAAAAAGGTTTTGAAAGTGTACAAGATTATTCACGTTAAGGACTTATGCAACGATACCGTCAATTATCGACAATGTGTATGATTTTGGATTGGTTATACATAGTTATACATGTAATGAGAGATGCGACTAAAAGATTGCTAAAAAGAGCCTTAGGGAGAGCGCCCACCAAAGTGGCGTGGCAGTGGCAAGTAGCAAGTAGCACGCGTCTAGCATAATGTAACCAATGAAAACGAATGATTCAGTTTACACCAAAATGACAGTAACGTCATTCATTCTAATCATTCGTTAGGATTGGTTACATTATGCTAGACGCGTGCTACTTGCTACTTGCCACTGCCACGCCACTTTGGTGGGCGCTCGCCCTTAGATAGTAAAATGCAGGGGCAAGACCAAACGGAAGGCCACGGAAAAGGTGGGAGGATGAGGTGGCAAAGTGAGAACCTGAAGAAGATTGGCGCAAGACCAGCAAGGTTGGAGGCATAGTTTATAGGAGGCCAAGTCTTTATTTGGGCTGTAACACGATTAGAGAAAGAGAGAGAGAGTATGGGTTTGGAAGATTAGCATTCAAGATGGACGAAAGTACTAATACTCAATGATGACAAATAATGCATGTATAAAAGGTGGTTTTTAAAAACTGTGCTCATGTACTTACTGTACTTTCGTGACACATGACATGTTCGTCAATATGTTAAAACAACAGGTAGTCATATTCCTTCCTAGAGAGTATAAGTACTTTGTCTCCCTGGGATAAAAAAGAACGACTTTGCTATCTACAATGAGGCCCAGAAATGTATACTCTGGATAGAGGTACAGTACTGTGCGAATTAATGGAATCATAGACTGTTTTAATGAAAAAAACAGTTTATTTAGAAAAAAGATATATTTTGACATATTAAGACAAAACTATAAAGCTAAACTTACATCATTTAGTAGGAAATATATCCTGACAGTTCCCAGATATTTTTTCATCTCGAAATCAAACCTGAATGACCGCTTCTATCATTTTTATTTTTGTAGTACAGTCGATTTTGAGCAGTCTAGCTTTGCAAATGGCCCATAAATTTTCAATGAGATTGATATCTGCCGAATTATCCGGACAATCTAAAACGTTGTTTTTCTTATTTTTGAAAAATTCCATCATTTGACACGGAGCAGAACAATGTTGAAGTATCGCTCCTCCATGGAGCTGACAGTTTTGAGTTCTGTGTCCAAACGCTGTTTCAACATGGAATTGTATTTTTGGCTGTTCATCATGCCTTTGATTGGTACCAAAGATCCAACCCCTATGTATGAAAAACATCCCCAAAACATTTTTTTGACAGGATGTTTTACGATTTGATCAATGTGAGATGGTTTTCATTGTCAGACTTCCTGACGAATTTCGACCGCTGTCCCTGAACTATAAAGTGAGTTTCATCTGTAAAATGGACTTTCTTTCAGTCGACTACAGTGCAATTAGAGTATTTTTTGTCCCACAATAGCCTTTGTTTCTTCAATCTTTCAGTAAGAAGCCATTTTTTCTGTGGGCGCATTGCCCTTCTATCATTCTCCAAGTCTTTTCCGAACAGTTGAGTCATAAATCACTACACCTGGTGCTGCTAGATCTTGTTGGAGTTCTAAGTAAAAATTAATTTTTCATCTGCTGGTGTTGTTTTTCTCTTTCTTCCGCATTTTTCAAACCTGTTCACAACCACATGTTCTTGCGATTTGTCTTTATGGCATGGAAGTGTGTTTACTTAGCGTGATAATCTTTTGATGCTTCCTAGGCGTAATATCCATGAATAAATTAAACGAAACAAACTTACTAATTGCTAAAAACAATACAAAATAGTACAAAACAACACAAACTTAGTGGGAAATGTCCTAAAACACCCTCAAATAAACGGCAGAGAAAAGTAGGTAATGTTTTCAATGTTTGGTCAGTTGTAAATGTGTGTTTTTCAATGCTTGGTCAGTATTGCCAACTGTGAATATTGAAAAATGTCACAATGATTCCATTAATTTGCATAATACTGTAGGTGGAAAAATATTTTTCGTCAGGATAGTCGATCTAGTAGTAAGTGAATAAAAGTATTTACCATTTTTCATTAATAGTAATTTCCTATACAAATAACTATTTGATTGAAATAAAAAAATGTATGGAACATCCTTAGTATATTCGTTACCATTTTTGAAGCTAATTTTGTTCGGTTTATGTTCTAGTAATTGAGCAATAAATCGCAAAGAAAAATCTCTTCCATTCCCTTTCCATGTCAATTCTAGATCCAACACGTTTTTGTGGACGCATTTCAAACGTCCGCAGCCGAGCTTTTGTGCTTTTAAAATAACATATAATTTAGCAAGGAGATGTGACAATTTTGCTTAAAACCAAAAAGGAAAGCTTTCCCGGCGACAGTGTAATTTTCAGTGAAAACGCGTAAAGTTTCATTGTGAATGAAATGCTTTCTGAAATTAAAATGGTAAAAAGATTAGTATGGAAATGCTTGTGGAATTTTAAGACTGTGAGAAATTAATATTTTGTTTTTTGAAATTTAATGAAAAGTGAAAAATAAATTAAATGTGGCAGGTTGATAAAGTAAGCTTAACATTTTTACTCATTATTGTAACTGAATATCGAGTATATAAAAAATTGCTACACCTGCTTACCAAGCTAAACTCCAATTAGATTAACCTGAAAACTATTCGGATATTATTAAAAGTTTAACAGCAAAAAAACGCAGTTTCACACATATCAGATAAAATAGAATTGTGCATTTCGAGTGGTTATCCGCAATATTTACCCCTCAACAGAAATTATTGATATTAAAAGGGCACTCGAAGATCTAGAACATTCAGTCAAAAATATCTCTACAATAAAACAAAAAGAGGATAAAAAGCAATTACCACTTTTTCACGTAGAATTGGCTACTAATGCAAATAATAAAAACATATATATATATATATATATATATATATATATATATATATATATATATATATAAAGTCAGTAAACTACTTATAGTTGGAGTTAAACCACCACATCTGAAAAGAGAAATTCCACAATGCTACAAGTGTCAACATTTCGGATACACTCACAAATATTGCAACAGAATTCCCCGATGCGTAAAATGTACAGCCAATCACTTGTCATTCGAATGTCCAAACCCAACACGAATTAAAGATGTGAAGTACACAAATTTTCCAGAGAATCAACCTGTCAACTACAGAAGCTGTTTAATCTACAAAGAACTTAAAGGAAACAATTTCCAAAGTTAAGGAAAAAAATACAGTCTCATTGCCCGCCAAGTTCCTTAAATATTGGCCTATCTGTTTTATATGCAAAAGCTGTAGAGAAACAAAATCATACCACCGCATATGTCGACAAATATTATACAGGAAAAACTGGATACAACAGAAACAACTTGGAAAGAATTAGATAAACTTTACAAGGAAAATAAATTCCTGCAGCTGGCTGTATACCATGTATCGCAAAAAGAGGTTTAAATCTTTGTAAATAAGTATATTTAAAAAACCCTTAAAAGGGCTACATTCAAATAACAAACGTTTTCGGAATAATAATTCCATCATCAGGTTAAAAGCAGGTTAACATGCCTGAGCCAGCAAAATATTAGGGTAAAACCCTTTACAGTAATTAAAGTTACCAAAGAATGTGCATATTGTTGTTAAATATAAATGATGTTTAATATTTTATTAGATTTTACTTCATGCAACATATAACTATGCCTTACGTGAGTACCAGCGTCCGGCAGGTAGACCTCTTCAAACGGACTTCAGCTGGTAACTGCTGCAGTTACCAGCGAACAGAGGAAAGGTTAACTGGTTTACATCAATGTGCTAACATCAATGTGCATCCTGAAATTTCTCTAGATGTTGATGCAATCATAGAGCGATTTGTAAATAACTAACTATAAATACTTAGGAACATGGATAACATCAGATGTAGACCAAACCAAAGAAATTAAGACACGTATTGAAATAGCACGTACATCATTTATTAAACTTAAAAAGTTTCTTTGTTGTCGGGATACAAGGTTAGAACTACGCCTGAGAATGCTTCGATGTTACGTGTTCTCTACTCTTCTTTATGGTCTGGAAGCTTGGACACTAAAACAAGTTCATCTGAATAAGTTGGCCGCCTTTGAATTTTGGTGTTACAGAAGAATCCTACGAATATCATGGACTCAAAGAATGTCAAACATGGATGTAACTAGAAGGATAGGAAATGAGGCGGAAATAATATTTACTATTAAAAGACGCAATGGCCGCTACCTCAGTAATCTACGATTTGCAGATGACATAATCCTGATAGCTACTGACCTACAAGAAATGCAAACCATGCTTGTAGAACTTCATACCGAATCTTCTAAAATAGGACTGAAAATGAATTTAAACAAAACAAAAGTCATGCACTCCGAAGACACCGTGACAATAATAAACGATAAAGTTATAGAAAAAGTTGAAGAATATTATATACTTGGGACAAAAAATAATCCTAAATAGGGAAATTTAGACTGAAGAAATAAAAAGAAGAGGAAAGTTAGCTTGGGCAGCATTCGGTAAACTGAACTATATACTCAGAAATCAACAAAATCAATTACATCTTAGATCTAAAGTTTTTGATGCATGCATTATTCCGATATTAACTTATGCGGCACAAACATGGACAATCACAAAAAAGAATATGAATATACTTAGTCACTCAACACGCGATAGAAAGAGCACTGCTAGGTATATCACTTAAGGACAAGAAAACAAACACATGGATAAGAGAGAAAACCAAAGTCACCGATGTGGTGCAAAAAGCATTAAAGCTGAAATGGGAATACGCTGGACATGTAGCTAGGAGCGATCTAAACAAATGGCACAGATCAATTTTAACCTGGAGACCATACCAACACAAAAGACCCAGAGGCAGACCTCCTATGAGATGGACAGATGATCTGAAAAGGACTGCCGGGAAAAATTGGCTACAAGTAGCGTACAATAAAAAACAATGAAAAGGAAGACTTGAAGAGGCTTATGTTCAGATGTGGACGTGAATGGCTAGACGAAGAAGTAGAAGAAGATTAAAAGACGAAAACTTGAGTACTTGGGACATGTGATGAGAGGGCAAAAATACGCATTATTACAACTAATTATGCAGGGCAAAATCCGAGGAAAGCGAAATGTGGGAAGACGAAGAATATCCTGGCTTAAGAACTTGAGGGAATGGTTTGAATACAGTAGTGCAGAACTTTTTAGAGTGGCAGTCAACAGAGTCCGCATAGCCATGATGATTTCCAACCTTCGATACAAGATGGAACTTAAAGAAGAAGAATGTTTATACTTATTTATCCTTGGTTTGTTCTTGATTTTCTAGCCATAGGATAAGTGGAATTGTCTTTAAAATACCTAGTTTAAATTGACGGTTCTTAAGTTTTCAGTATTTATATTTTAATAACTTTCCATTGGTTTAATAGTCTTGTACACTTGATTTTACTGTCATAGAGTATATGGGTCTAATTTTTTTTGTTTAAGTTTAAGACCCCTTAATGTTGTACCCTTCTTTGCACCCGTAGGGTATTTGGGTTTCAATAACTTCTCTTTGCTTTAATATATGGCTTAAAATAATTATTGAGAAAATGAGAAAATGGTTCCCTTACATGAGGTACAAATTATATCAATCGTAAAGGTGCAAAAATCTAAATCCTATATCAAAATCACCCTCAAACTCAAAATTCCCCCCTCCTCCGAAAAATTTCTGTGGATCAGCCACTGAAGGATGCATAAATCTAAATCCTATTCCAACTGGAACCCATCAGTATTTTTAGTTAAATTTTAAAGTTGGTCTTAGGAAGATGTAAATTACCTTTTAGATTTAAGATGTAAATTTATTCTGCTATTTTGTGAAACAATGTGTTGTTTATTTTATCATTTTATTAAATCAAAATTGTCTTTTGCTCTCGAAAAAGGCCGCTATTATTAACGTTATTGAATTTTATTTCTTCTTCAAAAAGTAAATGTGTATTTTTCGTTTGGATGGGTTTGTTTCCGTCTGTCAATACAGCAAGGATTTGTTGACTGTGTGTATCACGACTCATCAAAATTCCAGACATTGCAAACACCGAGGACAGGCAAAGAAGCGGAGTAGCGTGACGTGATGCCGGGAATTAGAATACTGAGCTTTTCTCCCTAAGGATGATAAATTTTACATAAAAGTTTAGCCCCTCGGTACAAAATCCTTATAAATTGAATACTTAAATAACGAGAAAAAAATTCGTATTTGAACGTGTCTCGACATTGGCCAACAATTTTTATATTAATAATTATAAAATAATTCGATCCTTTTTTTTTAATAATATAATCTACTACTGATTTATGTTTCCTTATTTTTACTTCTAGGGTGTTGGAAATCACTATCCATATATTATTCTTATTATATGCATTTCGAAAGGATTATCAGCTGCAACTATACCACTTACTTACTTACTTACTCCGTGGCGTTACAACCCTTCGTGGGTTTTAGCCGACTCGACAACATGCCTCCACTGTTTTCTGTCTTGAGCAACCTCCATCCAATTCTCCACGCCCATAGTGCTTAGGTCTCCTGCTATATTATCTCGCCACCGGAGACGAGGGCGTCCGCGTGGTCTCCTTCCCGTTGGGACTTCCTCCCACACCAGTCTTACTGTTCGTTCGTCAGAATGTCTTCTGAGGTGTCCTGCCCATTGGAGTCTTCTGGACTTTGTTTCTTTTATGATGTTGGCGTCTGGGTAAAGTTCTTCAAGCTCTTTATTAGTTCTTATCCTATATTGTCCTGATGCTCCATCAAGCACCGGACCAAAGATCTTCCTTAGGATTTTTCTTTCCCAAACTGGTAATCTCTCTTCATTTGCCTTTGTTATGGTCCACGTTTCGCTTCCATACATCACAACTGGTCGTATGATTGTTTTATAGACCTGTATCTTCGTACGTCGTGTTAGTTGTATTGATTTTATAAGGTTTTGGAGGGCAAAAATACATTTGATGCCGGCCTGAATCCTGTTGTTTATTTCTTGTGATCCGTTATTGTCTTCAGTTATTGTTGTTCCAAGATACTTGAATTCTCTAACGCGCTCAAATCAAAGTCATCGATGGTAATGTTCTGACCGATTCTGTCTCTGCTTTGGTTATTGCGGCTCATATACATATATTTCGTCTTGTTTTCGTTGATTTGGAGCCCCATATTCTCTGCTTCCTTCTCAAACCTTACGAAAGTCTCCTTTAGCCTTAATCGCGTGTTTTCTATTAGATCTATATCGTCTGCAAATGCCAGTAGTAAGTTTGGTCCTTCTCGATGAAATACTGTATTCGGTTTTTCGATTCTTGCACTTCTGATTATGTGCTCCAGAGCTAAGTTGAAGAGTTGTGGTGAAAGTGCATCTCCCTGTTTTAGTCCATTGTTTATTTCAAATGTCTCCGAGTATTGTTGTCCAACTCTCACCTTACATCGTAACCGTTCCATACACATCCGTATCAACCGGACTAGTTTTTTTGGAAAGCCAAGTTCCTGCATCGCTGTCCACAGTCTGTCCCTCTCAATCTTTACTCTATCAAATGCTTGTTTAAAATATATGAACATCTGATGAATCTCACGATCAAACTCCCAGCATTTTTCCATTATCTGTTTTATTGTGAATATCTGGTCAATTGTAGAGCGGCCCGGTCTAAATCCGCATTGATAATCTTCAACGATTATCTTCTGTGTATGTTTTGGTTCTTTCTAGCAGGATGTTTGCAAGGATTTTGTAGGTGGTGTTTAGGAGTGTTATTCCCCTGTAGTTATACCACTATACCATTCCCTTAAATTTATTAGCCAGGATATTCTGGGACACCTAAATAACGCATTATTTGTCTCTCCTCTCAATATATAACTCTATTTGAGTTATCGAACTACATATCATCTTATTATTGGTCTTACAGTAGCTTTATAAATTTTTGACTTCATCTCAGTGTTAATAGGGTAAATGCACCAGTTGTTGGCCATGAGTGAGTTATTGGCTCTAATATATTTTGATTAAAATTGGGAAAATTTTGGTATTTTATTAAATCTGACTACTTTTTTAAGTTTGGCATCATATCTGCTAGAGTATGACACATCTAGTTTCAAGGTAACAACCATATGTTAGGCAGTATTTTACGTCGATTGAGACACGTCACATTATTTCTTTGTAGAAATTATTCCAACCAAGAATAATCAGCTTTTCGGCTATCTTTATTAAATTTGTGCTTTAATTTAAGCTGTTCAGCTAACTCAAGTGCCATTGATCTTACCATTGTTCGAGCAGGAGCAAAACCATGTTGCTGTAACTTTATGATATGATTTACATATCACATTTACATATCATGTAATATGATACATTGCCCAAAGGACACTAATCTTGTAACGTCTAAACAACTCAACTTACAACAACATGCAAAGGTTCGCTTGAAAGGGGATGTGGTAACGAATTCAATTATTTAGTGGTATGGTAATGGTAAATAAAAGATATGGTTGCTTAAAAACTATATTATAATTACAAATTACTAATCCTGCGTTTAACGTAGAAAGTCCACTTAAGATAACCTCATTTTTTCTAAAATCACATTTTAATAACAAGCAAGAAACCGTTGCAGCTAGTTTTGGGATTGAAATTGCATTTGATACAACTTTTAGAAAACCCATATTAAATAAACTCCTCCATTACATACTCGATGGTAACATATCTTATTTTTAAACATAATTTTTACTATATAGATCCTTTAGAGTCTCAACATACAGTAAACTCTTCATCTACCATCCTTACCAGCATGAAACCTGAATTTTTATAAAGTAATATAAAAACCCTAAGATCATTCCCATCGCCAAGCAAATCTAAAATTTTAAACTCCCTTCTTCTGCACCACTAATCACCTTTAACAACCTTCTCGACCTCCTCAATATTTTCTCCTTCGTAAGGATGTAGTGGCGTCATGTAATTTGTTTAACTATTTTTGTCCAATATTTCCTCTTCTGTGCGTGTTATGTTGCTTCGGAGAATAAGTAACCAGTCATCTTCTTGGTCTATTTGATTTGGTCCGACCATCGTACTGGAGATCTTCTTCTGGATCTTTTACCCGCTACGTTACCTTCAACTATCATTTGCTCCATGCCTTCTTTTCTTCTAGTTATATGTCCAGAATATCTCAGTATATTTTATTGATAGTTATAAGTCTAGTTTTTATGTTAAGTTCTGCTAGAATTGAGTTATTTGTGCGATGGGCGGTCCATATTATGCGCAAAATTCTACGGTAGACCCACATTTCAAATGCCACTATCCGCTTTGAATCGGCTTTTTTTTATTGTCCACGTTTCTGAAGCATAGGTGGTGATAGGAAATATTAATGCTCGAACAAGGCGTAATTTTATATCTTTTGTAATGTCCGTATTCTTCCAAATTTTTGTGAGTTTGGCTGTTGCCGATCTGGCCATTGTGAATCGTCAACGGATCTCGTCTTCACGTCTTCTACTGGTAGTAATAACGGAGCCTAAGTAATTCAATTGCCTGAGCACTTCATAACCTGCCATGATTCTTATCTCTGCCTGGTTGTTTCCGATTCTATCAATGATCATCATTTTGGTTTTCTGCATATTTATTTTCAAACCATATTGCGTACTCACCGTGCCTGGTCTATTCATAATTTGTTCCAGTTCTTCTGATGATGACACCAATATAGCAGTGTCATTAGATCACGTATGTTTTTGATTTGTCTTTCTCATATCTTCCTCAAAAGCTTGACGCATATTATGTTAACTATCATATTAAATGGGATAGGGGATATTATGCATCCCTGTTGATCTCCAGATTTTAATTTGAAGTTTTAACGAAACCACGTTATTAACTCTATCAGTAGTATTATTTACATAAAGTTTTTGTAATAAATAGATTAGATGTTCTGGCGTACCCACTTCTCCAAGTATATGCCGCATTTTATCCCATTTTACAACATCGAAGGCGTTGGAATAATCATCAAAGCTTAAATATGTTTCTATGCTAAACTCTCGAGATTTTTCGATAATTTGATGAATATTAAGAATATTATGTTCTCTTGTTCGTCTATCTGGGACGAATCCATATTATTCTTGGGGAATTTGTGGTAAGAGAATTGATTTTAGTCTTTCAACCAGTAAGGTTTTTTTATATGGGAATCATTTGGTCACTTTTCCGTATTCCAGATCTCATTGCAAATTCTAAGCATTACTTCCGTCCCTAATTCTCCCATTTTTTTAAGTGTTTCAGCTGTTATTTCATCTTCTCCTTCTGCTTTTCTAAATTATAGTCTTTTAATTGCCGACTCAATTTCTGATTACGATATTTGAGGTTCTTTTTAATAACTTCTTTTCTCTGTAATATTGTCAGGGTCAACCGACACGACACGATGATCCTTGCCAGTACCATAGACGAATTACAAGTAATGGAAAGACTTTATTCAGTTAGTGAGGAATACGGCCTGAGCCTCAATTTCAAGAAGACAAAGTGGATGCTGATAAGCAAAAAGCAACAACCTGCTTGACAATTACGGATAAGTAACATACTAATTGACCATGTAGAATCTTATGTGTACCTTGGCACCAACGTAAATGCAAAACGGGAACAGGCCATAGAAATTAAGGCCAGAATAGAACTAGCTAGAGCAGCATTTAGCAATATGAAAAAGCTCCTCATAAGTAAAGATTTGTCTCTTCCCCTAAAACTACGTATAGTTAAATGCTACATTTTCCCGATCTTGCTGTATGGCGTGGAGGCCTGGACGCTGACGGAGACGCTAACGAGAAAACTAGAAGCATTCGAAATATGGGTGTACCTACCGACGCATTCTTCGTATATGCTGGACCGAACATGTCACCAACATAGAGGTACTCCAAAGAATCGGAAAGGAGAAAGAAATCGTAAATACAATTAAACAAAGAAAGCTTGAATATCTAGGCCATATATTGAGACACGATAAGTACCGTATGCTACAATTGATTGTTCAGGGAAAAATAGACAGCGAGGGCCAGGCAGGAAAAGACACTCGTGGCTCCAAAATCTGTGGAAGTGGTTCGGGCTCACATCGGTCGAACTATTCAGAAGCGCCGCAAACAAGATCAAAATTGCCATGTTAATAGCCAACGTTCGCAACGGACAGGGCACTTGAAGAAGAAGAATTGTCTGGGTCGTTGTTAGAGAATAGTATTTCGCAATATTGTTTCCACATCTCTGCGATACCGTTTGGGTTTGTTATGGTTTTCCACTATTATCTTTGATGATTTGTGTCTGCGGTTTGAATTCTCTCGCTAGATACTTGACTTTTGAGAAAAGTTCTCTAGATTCTTGGGTATACCGAAATACTATAAATAGTTTATTTTAATTGACAATAGCATTACCCCCGTTTATCCCCTATATATAATTACAGAAAATGATTCTACCTAACCTAAAATCGGTTACGGTAAAAGTAAAAAGTGAAAAATATTTATATGAACAAAACTTGCCTTCACACTTTATCCAGGCTTAGGACTGGCAGCAGAAGCTGGCGTGTTTACAAGTTTTTTTTTATTTTTTTTTTTCAATTTTTTTGCTTTTTTTGGAATGTTTTTGTCATTTTATTTTTTTTTTGTTTTATTTTTGATATTAATTTTTTTTGTATTTTTTTTATGTTTGCAACTGAAAACTGTGAGCAATGCCTCTCAAATATTCTAAAGTTGGCCTGTCAGCATAATCGGCAACAATAGCCCTTATCCTGTTTGCTGCATCTTGATATTTTCTTTTGCGTGGAGGTTCATTGCCCGAAATGTACTGCTCTATTTTCAAAACATTTAAATCATATTCTTTTTTTAGAGAATTAATAAATTTCCAAATATTCGGATGTGCACTATTGGGAAGAGAAGAAAAGCTTTTGTGCCATCCTTCGACAGCATTATTAGTTCGAGGTATATCTTGGTCTGCCAAATCTTAACAATTCCATACATTTGCTGGAAAAAGGGGTTGTCTTCGATTTCCTCTTCTAGCTAATCTCCCTATCCAATTGTCTTCAAAGTAATTAATCAGCGGCACTAGTAGTTCTTCATTTTGTGTATAAAAATCGCTATTGAGCAACTCCTCGTACACTCTGACTACATGGTTGTCTGTAACAAACGCAAGAGCTGTCAATTGTCTTAGGTGAAGGGCGAAGTCAGGATTCTCAATATAAATACGTTGCAATCCGGCACTTTGAATATGGCGCCACATACACTGCGAGAAATTAAAAAAACATTCGCGGATTCTCACATTTGGAAACTCAGTTTGTGCAGCATTCATTGCCGCTCTTTCAAAGTCCATTATTATTGTTAGAGGGCGCAAGGCCGGATTCAACACCTTTAGTTGCTGAAAAACACGTGTATAAGTCTCTTGTGTTTTGTTCGTTAGAAGTGCAAATACAGTTGGGATTACATTACTGTTTCGCACTCCATGAATTGTGTATATTTGAGAAAACAATGGTGGTGCTGAGTTAAATGTTCCATCGGCATACCAATGATCGCATTGTTTCATAAATCTTAAATTTCTTTGTGTTGAAAATAACAAAATACGTTCTTCTTCTGGCCCGCTATCAAATAATAGAAATAGCTCACCACCTGTAGTTGTTTTATATTCTTCAGGAAGCACAAGTTCTTCTAAATTTCTGGGATTTGCGGGCGTACCTCCTAGCTCGTTCCGAACTCTTTGCACAGTTTTTTTTAACGACGACACTGATGGAAGTTGTGCCGTAGCAGCTAAGGAAAGTCCTTGAGAAATTTCACTTACTACACCTTGGGTGGAGTGTTCCAGTTGTTGTACAACTTCTTTCATCCGGTTTCAAGCTTCTTTTGCTTCAATCTTTGCCGTGTCTGCAACGTGATTATGTTCTGTGGATTTTGTAATTTCATCCACAACGGTATGCACTCTTAGTGTACATTTGCACTTATTATAAGTAGCACACTTCCAAATTGTCTTTTCACCAATCACTCGCTCTTTTTTATGGAGAAATCCATTATAAAGTAACAAGTTGTTGCCTTTTTGGCTTTTCACAAATGCTAATACCATCTTAATAGACTGATATCAATTTGTAAAATGTTTTCTTGTTAAGAACAGAATAAATTACCTACCGCGACAAGTTTCCCCTATATAAAAAATTTGGTTAATGATGTTTTGTTATATCGGACCTTTTGTAATATTCATTTCTTAAAAACAATTATCAAACAATTAGAAAGTTTTATTTTCTTACTAATCGTTTCTATTTACATTCTTAACATTACCTGCGGAATTTACCAACCTTCCGGTTCGCGTTAAATCCTCATTAGACCCCTTACTGGGCTGGTACT
Source organism: Diabrotica balteata (assembly GCA_918026665.1). Taxonomy (NCBI): domain Eukaryota; kingdom Metazoa; phylum Arthropoda; class Insecta; order Coleoptera; family Chrysomelidae; genus Diabrotica; species Diabrotica balteata. Next base: position 193,860,901 of record OU898276.1, on the reverse strand, counting down.
TGGGTTCTTCTAATCCCATACATAATTCTGATAATATGGAATCTAACTTGTTTCAATACCAGAAATCTTGAATCAACATTGTATTAGTATTTATTATTTTACTTAAGATATTTTAGTCCTAAGCCTCGATAAAATGTGAGGGCAAGTTTTTTTCATATAATTATTTTTCACTTTTTACTCTTACCGTAACCGATTTTAGGTTAGGTAGAATAATTTTTTGTAATAACATATGGGGATAAAAAGGGGGTAATGGCAAATGTCAATTAAAATGAACTATTTATAGTAATTCATTAATAATATGCGTCCTTTTTTCCACGCGTCCTTTTTTCGCGCGTCCTTTTTTCGCGCGTCCTTTTTTCCGCGTCCTTTGGTCTCGCGTCCTGTTTTCCGCGTCCTTTTGTCGTAGATTCAGATTCTTGGCGGTCAGCTTGTTTCTCCAGCTGTACACATATGTTTTTAATATACCTAAATATTTTTGTTCCTTCTGCAAAAGTGTTTTATAGTTGTATTTATGGTGCATATCTCTATTTTTTTTTTGTTTTGAATTTGATGTGCCGTTTCTAAGTTTTCGTATTTCTTTTACAATATTGAGAGTCTCTTCAGTCATCCAATATTTTCTCCTAGCTATTTTGTCTTTGGTATTAGTATTGTTAATAGCTTCAGTAATTCATTTCTTTGTGTATTCCCACGTTTTGTCAGGGTCGCCGGTCGTCACTGGTAAATCACCTTCTACTAATGCCCCCTTCTGCGGCGTTGCAAAGTCAGTAACAAGAACGGCTACAAAGGAGTGGGTAGCTCACAAATCTCTGGAATGGTGGAGGAATTCACCAGGACAAAGACAGGCGAAACAGTTCATTAGAGAACATTCGCCAAAATTTACGGCAGACCTAATTAGCAAAGATAGGAAAACAGTCAAAGCCATAGTAGGTCTTCTAACAGGGCACTGTAAGCTGAATAGGCACTTGAAGCTAATGGGATTATCAGATGATGACCTGTGCAGATTCTGTCACCTCGAAGAAGAAACGGCAGAGCACATTTTATGTCAGTGTGACAGTCTGGCAAATGTGCGGTTTTTTGCATTAGGAGAAGAAAATCCACCGGCAAACAGCTACATGGAAGGTACAGTCTCGAAGCTACTAGACTTTATAAAGAGAGTCAGGCTAGAGAATGTTGTCTAGGACTAGAGGGCCACAATAGATCTGAAAAGGTCGCAGTGGAATAGGCCGAAAGGCCACCTCTCTTAATCTAATCTAATCTAATCTAATCTAATCTACTAATGCCTCTCTAAACTTTTCCGGGTATTTTGGATTCAATTTTTGTCTTTTATTTGTGATTGTTTTACTGTGTAATTTAATGCGAAATTCTGCTTGTAACATTTTGTGGTCGTAACCAGTCTGCAGCTGGTTTTGAATTCAGGTTGACTATTGAGCTCCTCTATTGTTTAGTGACAAGAATATAATCTATTTGATTCTTGTATCGTCATTTCATAACGACTAACCTCCTCGTATCTGTTGCCAAACATTGTTAAATTCTAGGAATTTTCAAACAGGTTTTTTTCCTTTTATTATTAAAGTTCTTTTAAAGAAAGATTAACATTTTTATTATATTATATAAAAATTGTAGCGGTCTATCAGAAGAGAGAGAATATTATTCAAAAACCAATGGCGATAAAAAAGATCAACTGGACTACATTTTCGCCAATTCTTCCTCTCCTTCGACGAAAATTCGCAATATATATCGCAAGGAAAACTGAAAAAGCTGAACTGATCCCTATGGTTATTGCTCCACTCAACACCAGGATTGTTATCCCTTCCGCAGAATGTGTTTTAAAATTTACATATAATCCTAAGAATTTTTTCATGCGAAACTTCTGAAACTGACAAGTTTACGCGCCGCCGACTAGAAGGAAATGGCAGTATTATGGTGGGAATTCAAGGGTATTTCATCAGGTTTGGCATACTTGATAAGTTTTGAGAATGGTCCTTAAGATTTTTAAAATATTTACGCAGCAAAAATTTATTTTTTACGATTTCTTTAATGTGCCATACACTATGATTTTTGTGTCGGTAATATTGAAATATATCTTAAACTTTTAAGAGGTGCAAGTAGAAAATGAAATGATATTGATGAATGTGAATGAATATATTTTTTACAATTTAATAGAGGTAAAACAAACTTTTATATTACAAACGATATTATGTCAAGAAGTGGACGACAAAGGATCTTACGTCAAATCCACGAAAACGTCATTGTGTAGATTTTGTAGCTGAAGTTGTGTAATTTGGAAAATCCTATTTGTACAATCGAAAAACAGAGAAGTTTTAAACATGTTATATCGTTTGTAATGTAAAAGTTTAAATTCAGCGTTTTTTAGGCACATTTCAAATAACTCATATTTGTTGCCAAAAGTCAACATTAACATTTCCTGCTATAGGTTTACAAGATTAAGCTTTAACCCTCCATCACTCGTACCTCAAAATTTACGCCATCACTCGCGTGTTAGATTTTATCTAACATATGGGTATAGATCAAATAAATGAGTCATTAGTACTTATTGGTTTAGTTTATTGGCTATTAACTCACAAAAAACGATAAACTTATATTTTTTTTAAACAAAACTGCAAAAAAAACTACTAGATAAATTAAAAAATATACATATTACACTAGAACAAAATAAACAAACGTATTTATTACAAAAAAGGAAGACCACCTACACGTTGGACTGACGTCATCAGGCGTATCACAAAAAAATTGAAACAAAGAGCACAAAATCGCAAAGAATGGAGGAGTCTAAGGGAGGCCTATGTCCAGCAGTGGACGTGAGAAATAAAGGCTGGATGATGATAATTCCAAAAAAAATGTACGCATTACGTATAAAATTAGATTTCTTTCTCTTCTAGGCAGTGGTGGCAAGTAAAATTTGTTAAACCAGTGTGCTCTTTACATATCGGCAATTTATTGTTAGTACAATAATGTTTGGTAAACTTGTTCTTCCTTACAGGGCAAAAAGACCGTCTTGGTTTTATAGTTGGAGTTGCCCCTTGAGAAACTCCGGTTATATTTCGGATCCTGAGACTCAATTGAAAAGGCAGATTTGGGATATTGGAACATCGTTGAAGATGGAACATTAAAAGTTGATTGCTAAGCTCCGCAATGTAGCTTCTTCTAGATGTTACAAACTATTGTAATTTTTGTAAATTATTTGGCTGTTTATAGTTGAAATATTTAGTAGGCTACGAAAAACAGTAAACGGCCAGCGATTGCTAAATGGAGTCACCGAGTATTCTGCCTTCATTTTATCAACAACATTCACTCCGCCTTTTGTGAGGATGTAATCAGTAATAATCTCTGGCTTCATGGTATGCTCTTTGGTGTTTTTATCAAGGAAACCTTCGCTGTGTAGTGTTGAAAGTAGTAGTACATTCTTTTTTTGGCACATATGATAGTGTTGTGTATTTAATATTGTAAGTTTCTGTGTTGTATATTGTAAGTATTTCTATATTGTAAGTTACTGTCGCCGTTGACAGCCCAACGCAACGTTGCCAAGTAACCAAGAAATGGAGGCAAGCTCTTTCTCATCTCTGTAATGTATATTTACTAATAAAGTAACCAAAGTATAATATAGTATTTATCACGAGCTCAAACATAACAGATAGAAGTACACACTTGTTTCCATCGTCACCATATGCAAACATGCTACTACATAAAGGTCTTTCTTTTACGTTTGTCAACTCAGGGGGAATTTATTTTTATGCAAAGTACCTATCGTTGTCAAGCAATGATCGTTCAATAAATAGTTGGCTAAGGGTACAGAGGAAAAGTAATTATTCGTAGTTACATTTCGACCGGTTCCACTTATGGGTCGTATAAATCTTTTTATTACACTAGATGATATGGTCCTTCAGGTTGTTTGCCGGTCTAAATTTCTAGATTTTGTGTGAAAAATGTTCTAGCGTCCACCAAGGCATTAATCTTGATTCCATATTTCGCTGGCTTATTGGCTATATACTGCCTAAATTTGCATCGACCACAGAACACTTCCAACATTTCATCTATCGTCACATAGAATTCAGGAGTGTATGCAAATAAAAAGTTAGTGACAAACATTTCATATATTTCTCGAATGGGTGCAAGATTATCACCTTCCGAATTGTCTTGCCTCTTAGTGGCGTCGTCAAATCTTACAGCTTGAATTATTTCAAAAGAGTGCCACCTAATTTTCAGAGTTAATCAGTATTAAAATGTTGCGCTCTCTTTACCCCAGCAAGGAACAAAAGTCCGATAAATGCTTGCATTTCCTCGTAGTCAACAGCAGGACAATCCCTAGGGCGAGTATAAAAGACACTCATCATATCCAGTTTTTGATTGTATATTTTACAATATTATTGATCCTAGGGGGTATTACCATACAATTCTGTAGGGGGGTTATTGTCATGAGATATTAGAAGTGAATTTGGGATTTGATTCTACAATATAAGTTTCAATTTTTTTAGCTCTTCTTCGATAATAGTATTTGGAATACTGGGGCAGACATTTGATATCACTAGTAGGCTCGCAGGAGTAATTAATCTTCTAATTTCAATGTCGTTTCCTTGTATTGAAACGGATTTGTGATTATGTAGTAATTTTTCTAAGATTGTAGTATTACTGAGATAAATACATACTCTGTTATTTGAGATTCTGGACGCGAAGATGATATTTTTTGGTGTACTAAAGTTCCTATTGCTGTTATGTATTCGTGTATTTTTATATCCGATACTGATGATAAAACAATTATTGCTTCTTCTTTGGATGCAAAGTTAAAGTTGCTTACGGCATTAGCGTAGGTTAATGTTGAAGAAGAGGTTGATGTTGAAGATGTTAATAATGGTTTGTTGATTACTGTGTCAGTTTTTATATTGTTATCCATTTTTAATTTTAATTTTCTTCATTTAATAGTATTAGTATTAGAGCTGCTACTTACTTAAGGCAATTAAGCCGACTTATCGGCGTTTTTATTTGAAATAAAATTAGAATTTCTGTTGTTTAGTTTTCAATAAAATCCTTTAAATAATTTTATGCGGATCAAATCAAAATTATACTTACAATTTTTCTCTTTTGTAATTAGAAAACACTTTAATTTCACTCTAAGTACAAACTTGTATTAAAATTGTTGGTATATGTTCGGAGCTGAAATTTATCGACACGTTACTAATGAATACCAGAATAAGATTCTGATAGTTGCGTGATGTTATTGAGTTAATTACAATTTTTCACAACTTGTTACAGTTTACCACAATCAATGTATTATGATTTGTCGTTTATTAAGATCATGAAAAGTTGTTACAGTTCAATTTATCACACTGACAGTATATAGAAGCAGTTTTATTAAGACGTAATAAGAAATCTTTGCAACAGGATGATTTTAGTTTACGATAAAAACTCAACATACTCTGTAAACAAGACGCAAAGCAGGTACAAAGGAGCTACCGCAAAATTTCTATGGTTGAAACATCCCATTTGCACACTTTTTGATCTTTCCGATAGAAAACTCTAGCGATGCAAAATTTACAACTCAATTTCATCAAATGCGGCTTTCTCATTTGTGCGTAGGATTGTGCGATGATAAAATATTTTCCTCCGGCTAGAGCCTCAAAGAAAATTGCTATACATTGCGGATTATTTGGGTATTTCGGTAGGGTTCACGGATTACTATGGATAGCATTATAGTAGGGCGGCTTGTTTACGTTATTTGGGCATCAAATCACCAAATTAGAAAGTTTGAATAACTGAATATTATTGGTTATGGTCTTAAATATAACTGTTTTTATATTACTGTACTGTAAAGATTTTAATTTTATAAATATTGGTACACTGATTGTTGTCTATATAGTAAAAGATTTCCGAAATACCAAAAATATTTCATTCATTGAATGAGCATTAGCATCTGTTTTAAAATAATTAAAAGCTATCGACTTTTAACGGAATAACAAGCAAATTAAAATATTGCATATATTATTCTATTTATAAAAATACGAGTCTTACTTTGCAATTTTTTCGTAATTCTTCGAAACTCCAATTTTTGTTGTATGTCATCTAACGACTAGTGAAAGATTCCTTTCAACCTGGATTTAATTTTGGGAAGAATTAAAAGTCTCAAGGTGCTAAATCTGGCAAATCGAGGGTATTCCATGACTGTATCTGAATTTTGGCCAAATAGTTCGATGCTACAGGAGTTCCCTTTACACATTTCGGACTTCTTTTTGAGATTTTTTCTGGGAGTGTTCAACAAACCACAAAATAGTAATATTGATTAACTGTATAAACTTGTGGTAACCATTACCTGTGAACTATAATTCATGTATGTATATGTGATTAACAGGATTAGTATAATCCCTCAGGCTACGAACATTTTCTGACAATGTTATATTGACAGTGCTATCTGTAAAAATAAAAACCTTTCGATGGCTTAACTTGCAAATCGGCTAGCTCCATTTTGTACCGAAATACAGGTTTGTCCGTTGTCGACTGCGTCCAGTTGTTACTTACAACAATACCGAAACGTGGCCAACTCCAAGGTCAACCGCCGCGCGCCGTTTTATTTGTACGCCATGTTATGTGTCTTTTTTTAGAAAACTGTGATTTAACAGGTAAAATAAAGCTAATTAGATAACGATACAAAGTACAGTTTGTGGTGTTAAGTATTTTTAATTTTTAAATATTATAACTTTTTGTGAGAAATATCCAGCTACAGTTACAACGTGCCATGGTATAGCACAGGAAGACAACAGAAGATTGTGAAATATGTAAGTGATAAGAGCCACTGCGTAAATGCACAACTTGTACCTTCTTCTGATCACTCTGATTCGGTGAAAAGTGAAGAAGAATCAAGGAGAATTAAAAGAAAAAAAATGTGTCATGTAAATAAATAAATAAAGCTACATATGAATATCAAAAGAGTAAGCTTTATAAAAAAAAGGTGCAACAGTTTTCTGGTCGTAAAAAAATTGAAGGGAAATGACAAAGAACACAAAAAAGATGAATGCGAAAAGTGCCCCTTACAAATTTGGAAACATGCCTGTCACAGAACATAAGGAGCACATAGAAAGATATAATGAAGCCCGACTTGAGAAAGAACAGAATAAAAATACAGAAGAATTTGTATTCACAATGGACACGCAAGCTGCGTTATTGGCACCCAAATCCATTGTGTCATCTCTATATTATTAAACTAGGATATACACGCAAATTTCTGTATATTCTATATAAATATTAAAGAAGAATTTTGTTGTCTCTGGAACGAGACGGAAGGTGGCTCTCTGACAATTACGCTACCATAATTTTCAAGTTTATCACTGAAAAACTTTTGCCGAGAATCCACAGAGAACCTGGATGGGATACTAAAATTATATTGTACAGTGATGTATATACAGCGCAAAATAGAAACATAATATCGGCAAATGCGTTACCAAACGTGGCAGCATTAAACAACGCCACAATTCAGCAAAAGTATCTGTATCAGCTGAATATGCAGGAATTTGTGTTGGAGCTCTCAAACATCCTAAAACTTACAACGTATCCTACCTAACCTACGAATTTTTTTAATTCTGTGTTTAAATTCTGAAGACACTTATTCTGAAGACACTTATATCTAGACAAAACTATAAAAAAATGTACAGGGTGCTATTAAAAAAAAATTAAGTTAGGGGTTGTAACCATCGAGCAAAAAGACAAAAGAGGGAATCTAATCCTTATGAAAAGGAGACTAAAAAAGTTGCCTCTGATGGCGGACATATCCGGAAATGCGAATGCGCCAAATTTAAATTTTCCGACACTTATTAACAGTAGCTATATAATGTTTTTCAGAATGTGTCTTAGACGAGAAAGTTTTAATTGTTAAAAAACTTAAAAAACTTCAATATAAATAAGATTTCATTTGACATTTGGAACAAACAATAACATAACCCAACTAAATTTGATGTCAAACAAGGAGTGAGACTCTCTTTCCTTGTTTAATGTGGCCTCTAAAGATCGCACTTCCTGTCTAACAATATTTTTGCCCCCACTACCTTTACATTCCCTCTTTTGTCTTTTTGCTCGATGGTTGTAACTAAGGGATGAATATTTAGGGGATGATTTTTTCTTTGCTATATTTAAGTGTATTACAAATGGAATAGACCAGTTTTTGACCCATTAAAAAACCTCTAATTTGTTAATAAATATAGCCGGGATAAAAGAGTCTGGGACACTTAATTACCAAAAATAAAAAATTACTTGATTTCTGGATTATTTACAAACCGATTTTATTTTTAATACATCTGTTGAATAGACGATAGAAGACCATATCCAAAACTATAAAAAAATATACAGGGTGATATTAAAAAAATTAAAGTTAGGGGTTATAACTAAGGGATGAATATTTAGGGGATGATTTTTTTCTACGCCACATTAAAGTGTATTATAAGTAGAATAGATGTCTTTTTGTCCCATTCGAAAATATCTATTCGTTTAAGATATATAGCGTGTTTAAATTAGTCTGGGACACCCTGTATAGTAAAACAGTTGCCTTAATTCTAAGGTAACTTCTAATTTAAATACAACATATCCCACAAAAGCAAATTGTTCTCTAATTGTTCCACTATTGGTCATATCCACAAATCAGGAGAGGAATTAAACAAGCAAGTAAATATCTTTTTCTACTCGCTTACTAGTAAATTGTATATTACCTACTATTTGGATGCTAAGTAAATGCATCATAACAGATACTGACACGTAATGACTAGCACGTAATAAAACAAATTACGCTTCAGTTTTATAAAAATGTGTAATATCACATAAGCCTTGTAAGTCAGTTTGTCGAGTTACCATGGAAACGAATTAACAGACGTTATTTTGACAGCTTAAAAATTATTAATCTGTCAGTGTAAATATATTGGTAATTTAATTTTTATTTTTATAATCGAAAATACTGGTAGAAAAAGTATAGTACACAACTTGAGTTGTAAGCTTATTACATGCTTGTAAAATTACTGCGCTCGCCGCTACGCGGCTCGCGCGCAACTTTTTTACTCGCATGTAATAAGCTTCTTACAACTCTCGTTATGTAATATACTATTTTTTGACATAGGATAAATCAATTTTTCCAATATGGTAGATTCTTCGGACTAGAGAGTTAATTTTTTACACGCAGATTAAAAATTTTATCTTGGAATTTTACTTTAGAGTATACATTTATCGGAGTTAAATTTAACGTTCCACTGATGAAGAAAGAAAACATTAAAGACAAAGTACCCTAATCTAAATGATGTGACGTAAACGACACAAAGAAGACTTTTGTACAAATGTTCAGCAAGCCACCCGACTATAAAAAAGAAAGCTGCGGAATCGATTTTCATTGCGGTATCAATCTAAACTTTTTTCGAACATTCCATGGGATTTACTCTGATTTGGTTTCCATTTAATGGTATTTTAAATTTGGATCAAGTTACGCATTTTCCGCAAAATTCTTTAACATGGCAACTTTTGGGTACATATCTCAAAACTTTTTAAATTTTGCAACTCAAAACTTTATTGCGGCAAAAAATTAATTTTATCCAATTTTCTTTTACGGTTAAATAGTCTTAATGCGGTAATAAAATAAAATCAAGTGATACATACAAAAGAGAAACAAAACATTAAGTGAACTATTACTTTCGAAATTGTTTCTCTCTTTACTTATATCTTTTAATATATCTTTACCTAATTGTCTAAATCTTGATCTCTTGTTGTTCAATTTTTCTTTATTTGTTAATAAAATGTTTTGTATTTAATTGTATTTAATATTTATGGTGAACATGTCATGAGGATGGCTTTAGATGTATGGGCCAATGGAGTAACATTGGCTGGTAGGAAAATCTTCAATTTAAGATTTGCTGATGACACTACACTTATAGCAGCAAATGAGAAAGAAATATTTAATCTTCTTCAAAAATTAATAAAACTAAGACAAAAATAATGGTGGTCGACAGATTCCACACTATTCAACTGACTAACATGTTCAACTAACAGGAATACTAGATAGTGGACAGTTTGGTCTACCTCGGGTTCAGTATAACTATGTGGCGGTTAATTGCCTACCACACAGGGTATTACTTATAGGGTGTTTAAAACTGGGGACAGAAATTGCTGGGCTGGGGATAGGGTAAGCAAAACAAACCGGAACGTTTGCGAACGGCTACTCTTAGTTTGTTTGGAGAGCTGAGTTCGTGAGTAAGTGAATAAAAAAAATTGGGACTGGAATGGGGCAACTACAAAGGAAGAAAATCAAAAAGGTAGTTACCTGGATTTCCTGGACAAAACAACACAAAAAGGTTCGTAAACTATTTAAATCGGACGCTACTTACAAGAATCTTCCGGCTGGGTGGAAATATGGAAGTCTTTACTTTCCTAAAAAATACATCAAAAGATACAACTAACGATGGTAACTGTAAAGAAGAAGTTTGGAGACGTATTAGTATGGCAAAAAATGCGATGAGTCGCCTAACAAAAGTTTGGAAAGACATATCTATCTCTCAAAATATCAAGATGAGACTGGCAAATGCCCTTGTATTCTTAACATTTCTAAACGGGGCAGAGACTTGGACTCCCCGCGGATGCAAACCCAAAAAATTGTAGCCTTTGAGATGTGGTGCTGGAGAAAAATGCTGCGCATACCTTGGGCAGTTGTACTGCACGTACTCTGCAATGTTTTGGCCAAGTAGTTTGCAGAGATTACGATACTTTGGAGAGATTAATTGTTTCTGGATACGTTCTGGGGAAAAGATCAAGAGAACGATTATCAACTAGATGGTCCGATCAGATTAAGAATTTAGCTGGAAACTCATTCTGCGAACCTCTCAGAGCAGCTAAAGATAGAGACCAATAGAGAAAAATTGATAGGAATATTGGAAGAAATCACGATCCACGATCCTTAGTAATGAGGAAAGAGGAAAGGAAACAAGAGGGAGATAGAGATATTGACTTATATTATCAGATATCATTTTGTATACTGCCTTAAACTATGTCTTATCAATTAGAAATGGAAGCCTTAATCCCAGAATTAAATATTTGTCATAGGATTCAACAAAAAAAGTGATGAATTTTGCCAAAGAAATCAGTTATATGTTTAGATCACAGAAAAAATCAGTATCGCGAAAGCTATGGGTTTTCACAAGGTCCACGTCACAAGATCCAAGGTCTTATATTAACTTAAAGGTTTGCTGCAGGAATACGTGATTTTCAGCTCACAGGAAATTTAATACGGATGAGACCGCTGTTTCAACAGACCAAATAAAATTCCAAAAATGTTGACTCAGAAGAGTAAAAACACTGCGAGATTTTTACTGCGGAATTTCGACTAAGACTGATGTTTCTTAGGCTTTGATTTTGGCTATAAAAAAGGTCGAATCATCTTTTCTGTAAAGATTCTCCTACAGAAAGTTTGAATTAAGTGACAGAAACAGCTCATATGAACAGCAACATCAACTTGTTTCTTACGTGGTTGAAACATTTTGTACATTACACTAAGGCATCAAAGTTGAGCCTGTCTTATTAATTGCAGACAATCATGTATTACACTATTCTCTTGTTATTGTTATTTATCTTCTTATTTTAACTACTCAATTAAAATATCTTGAATTTTTTTAGACGCCAGTTTTTAGAAAAAATCTTTGTTTCCGATTAATTTTGCACTCCAGTGTGTTTAATAATCAGAATTTAACGAGGAGATTTTAAATAAACAGTTTAATAAAAAAACTTAACAAAAAGTTTGAGGGAAGCGCATTTACAACAGTTAGACGCAACGAGTTTCAGGTATGCAATTACGAGTGACGCATTCAAAAAATATTTGCTTATACTCGTAAATACATAAACTACTTCAACAAACATTATACCTATTGCTTTGTTTTATTTTGATATTATATTGCCTCTTTATCTAAATGGACAAAAATGTCTAATTTCTTGTTTAACAGAAACTTATTCTAAAATAATTAACTACCAATGTGATTAGTTTAAATCACAACCAATCATAAATGGATTACACCCAACACTTGCTATTAGTCAAATAAATTTGTGACAGGTTTTTAACTCGCCTTATCAGTAGAACTAGTTTTAAGTTCTTGCATTTTTATTGGTGAATCAATATTTCGGGTTGTCTGGCGTTACTGGTCATACCACTAACTAGTAGCTGCTGAATGTACTGTTTTTTTGAAGGTGTGTGAGTAAAGCTGAAATATTATTTGACAAACCGGTAAACCAATAAAAAACGAACGTGCCTTGAAAACGTGTGACTTGTTTATACTTAGAAAATTATGGATAATGAGTAAAAACAATAATTTAACTACTTGGTTAATTGTTACAAAAGCTGTGACTTTGATTTGTTTCTTATAAAAGATATATCGTCGGGTTACAAACAAATACATTAGTAAAAATATGCACGTTTGACTACTTTGGCTTAAAATATTTTTATTATATTTCCTTTTAAATAAACAAGCATATAATTATGTTTTTTTAATTACAAGTATATTTTACATGTTTATCAAGATTTTACATAGTAAAAATATATTTTACATTTTACATACTATCTACATAGATGTACTAAGGACTACGAACATTTTTTCATGTTTTCTATGACTGAGTTTTATTCCTCTGTTAGTTGACTAAGATTTTCATTTTAATCGAATGCTCGCTCCTCGTTCCTTTCTTTTGATCACTTGTTAGCTGAGCGAGGTGCTCAAATAGTGAGAGTGATAAGGTTCTTAGTGGATTTCAGCATATATATGAGACTTTGCACGGCCACCTTTACTTCCAACCCATGAAGTAGAAAATTGGCAACAACGCGTGGTAGTCCGATCGTGGTTTGTTTGTTTTGTTTAACATTTCAAATAGGTAGGCTTGTAAAGTATCTTGAATTTAGTGTTTTTTTTTTTTAACTTGATTCGTATGTTTTATTTGTAAATTGTGTATAAATCAATTAGAAAATATTATTATAAGTGAAATTTCATTTAGTTCAACCTACAAAACAAACTGAAAATAATAATACTTTTGCTTCTTGTTACCAAATATGTAAACTAAAAACAACAATAATATTACTTTTGTTTTTTGTTAGAGATGCCCCGGCATTGTTGTGTACCTGGTTGCAAAACCAATTATGCCAGTACTTTAAAAACGAAACAGGCAGAAAGTACGTTTTCGTTTCCCAAAGATCCCCAAAAAAGGTATACTGGGATATGCTCTATTCATAGAGAAGGCTATACAATTACCAAATCTTCAGTAGTATGTGCCAAACATTTTCATGAAGATGATATTCAGCGGACTGAACAATGAGAAGATAAAGATGGAAATGTAGGCATTGAAAAGTTAATATTTCCCAAACTAAAAGACAATGCAGTTCCTAATATATTTCCTGAAGTACCATCATATGTAACTGTTTGTTGTACTAAAGAAAGAAGGAATCCCGAAGACAGAAGAAACTTTTTGCATAAGAAGAGGGAACAAGAGATAATAATAATATCCCATTGAAAAACTGGACAAGTAAAATTACAAGTGACTGTGTATATTTCTATGTATTAAACATTAATCAGTTGGGACAGGAGTGTGATAATATTTGTGTAATAAGTAGTGTAATAGTTGGCAGTAATTTTAGTGTAATCGTCAATGTAGGTAAGATTTAAGTAGTAATGATTTGAAATGGATTTTACAATATAGTAAATGAACAAGTTGGTCACAATTAGAGAACTTAATTTCTCGATATAGATCTGCTTTTTAGATAAGTGATAACAAATTTGAGTATTACATTCAATAATCTTTTGAGAATATAGGCTATTTTAAATCGATATACAAGTTATAAATGCTATGTTACATTCAACACATTTTTCATGTATACCTCTTTTAATATATATATTTGGTCTATATGACAAAAAACCTATTCATATTTAAAATTGCTACTTTCGTATACCTAAGTATCAAAATTCAACAAAAGTTATAAGTAAATATTAAAATATTTAATTTTCAATTAGATTAATTTAGAACCATATTTATATTGTGTCTGATTTCTTAGGATGAATTTTTTAATCATAATAGTTACACTAAGTTTTTACTTAAAAAATTTTATATCTTTTGTATTTTTAATAATCTTTTTAAATGTCCTGTTATTGTTTTGTGTTATTTATATGCTTAAGTACTTAATATTTAAAATTTCTAGAGATTCTTGACTGCATTTGATTGTAAGGTTAACTGTTTGACACTGTATTTTAAGTGCAATAAATTTTACTCTAGTGATTATTTTATTGATAATATAACCATAATAATAATAATAAAACTTTATATACATTTATTAGGTATATATAAGGTTTTATTAATTTAATTTCCCTAAAAATATTTCTGTAATGAATTGAAGTTTTCAAAATATCAGTTTTCTAAAATTCAAATTAGTTTAATTTTGTGGTAGACCTTACAGCTGACTATCGGACTACCGACGTCATAGAATGCGGTGTTGCCTTTTTTACTTCATGGCTTGGAAGTAAAGGTGGCTGTGGACTTTGACAATCTTGGAAGTTGCCAGGTGAAATTCCCGCTTATTGCATATTAAACAAAAATGGACAACTCCATCACTTCTCTAGCTCCAATTTTTATCATGGTAGATTTGCCGTTTTAATCATACATTTTGGTGATTTCCTTGTTCCACATTCTGTAGGGGAGAGTTGCCAATATTGTACCACTTAACATATTTCGAATTTTGCTTTATTTAATATACGTCGTACTTAACTAAACGATGTATTCTTCTTCTTCTCTAGCCTGTATTCGTCCACTGCTAGACATAGGCCTTTTCCATTTGCTTCCATTGATTTCTACTCTTGGCAATTATCACCCACTACTTGCCCGTGAGTTCTAATAGATGCCAGGAGGGGTAGTAACTGTCTAGACGTAAGAAGCCTAAGAGGAGCTGATGGAGACACGGATCATTTTCTTGTAAAAGATTGTAAAAGATCTTGTAAAAGATAAGGACAAGATTAGCGTCCAAAAAACACACAAGAATACACCAACACAATTATGGAATACCGAAGTTCTACGTAATAAGGAGAAAGAACAGAAATGTCAAAAGGCTATAAAAATCGCTCTAACACAGACAGAAGAATATAACAACATAGACTCAGCTTGGAAAAATATCAAATTAGCTCTGACAAGCGTATCAGATAAAATACTAGGACACAAAAAGAAAACAACAAAAAAATGGTTCGATTATGATTGCCTGAACACTATAACAAAGGAGTTTCAGGTATAAAGACCTGGTATCAAACAAGAACAGGAAACTTCCTTCAAAACGACAGAGGACAGCTTATCACGGATGACAAGGATATCCTAAAAACCTGGAAGGAATACTTCTATCAACTATTGAATGACCAATCTAGCAGAAATACATCAAACATAGAGGTACATACAGCTGAAATAGAAGACCAATACCCAACCTACGAAGAAGTAATAAAGACAATTAAAAAACTTAAAAATAATAAGACACCGGGTAGCAATGGTATACCCGCAGTCTGCTTAAAACATGAAGAAGAAGCGTTGTACAGTTCTATATACAAGCTAATTCAAGACATTTGGCGAAAAGAAATAATGCCAGATGAATGGAAAGAAGGGGTTATTGTACCAATACACAAAAAAGGAAACCAAAAAGCAATTTATTAACTACAGAGGAATAACACTCCTAAACACCACCTACAAAATCCTTGCAAACATCCTGCTAGAAAGAACCAAAACATACACAGAAGAAATCGTTGGAGATTATCAATGCGGTTTTAGACCGGACTGCTCTACTATTGACCAGATATTCACACTAAAACAGATAATGGAAAAATGCTGGGAGTTTGATCGTGAGCTTCATCAGATGTTCATAGATTTTAAACAAGCATTTGATATAGTATGCAGGTATAGACTGTGGACAGCGATGCAGGAATTTGGCTTTCCAAAAAAGCTTAGTCAAGTTAATATAGATGTGTACGGAACGAGACTCCAAATCAACGAAAACAAGACAAAATATATGTATATGAGCCGCAATAACCAAAGCTGAATAACTGAAGACAATAGCGGATCACGAGAAATAAACAACAGGATTTAGGCCGGCAACAGATGTCTTTTTTCCCTCAAAAACCTTATAAAATCGAAACAACTAACACTATGTACGAAGATACAGGTCTATAAAACAATCATACGACCCGTTGTGATGTATGGAAGCGAAACGTGGACGATAACAAAGGCAAACGAAGAGAGACTATGTGTTTGGGAGAGAAAAATCCTAAGGAAGATCTTTGGTCCTGTGCTGGATGAAGCATCAGGACAATATAGGATAAGAACTAACAAAGAGCTCGAAGAACTTTACCCAGACGCCAACATTATAAAAGATATAAAGTCCAGAAGACACCAATGGACAGGACACCTCAGAAAACATTCTGACGAACGAACAGTAAGACTGGTGTGGAAGGAAGTCCCAATTGAAAGGAGACCACGCGGACGCCCTCGTCTCCGGTGGCGAGTCAATATAGCAGGAGATCTAAGCACTATGGGCGTGAAGAATTGGATGGAGGTTGCTCAAGGCAGAAAACAGTGGAGGCGTGTTGTCGAGTCGGCTAAAACCCACGAAGGGTTGTAACGCCACGGAACACAACACGCTTGCCCTTGACTTGTTTGATCTCATCTGCCCAGCTCTTCTGTGGTCTGCCTATTCTTCGCCTGTTCCTTCTTGGTCTCCAGTTTGTTAATCTATGTGTCCATTTTTCGGGATTATCTTGGGCAACTTATCCGATTCATTGCCACTTGAGCGTTGCTATGCGTTCTGCGACATCAGTAATCTTTGTTCTTTCACGAATATCGATATTTCGAATCTTGTCTCTCAAACTAATCCCTAGCATGGCCCTCTCCATCTCTATTTGGGTTGTACTCAGTTGCTCTAAGGTTTTTTTTGTAAAGGCCATGGCCTTCAGTCCATATGTAGTTACAAGCAAGATACATTTGTCATAAACTCTACGTTTTAGATACATTGGTATATCTTTATTCCTCGATGTATTAGAATAAATAATATACATTTACACACACTTAATAATTTTTATCACCGTGTTTTTATATTTAATTTATTTATTTTTAAAAATAAGTAAGTTTTAAATATCCAATGATATCTAAAATTGTACCGGTACAATATAGAAAACTCGGCGTGGTACAAATTGGGAAACTTACACTTTATGTAAATAAACTACGATTCCTAACCTAAAAAATGGTACGGCAAAGGGAAACAACTCTTTTTATACACCTAAATACATGATTTTTTACCAGATGATGTTAAAGTCGGTTTATCTAGAATTGGGCAACAATCTAGAACAATGGCAAATAGAAGCGCAAGATCGTCGAGGATGGAGGGCAATAGTGGATGCGGCTAAGACTCACCCCGAGTTGTACAGTAAGTGAAAAAGAAAAAGACAGTGGCGGTATAATATTGGCGGTGGTACCTATTCGGCTACTTTCCCTATAGTGGTCTACAAATACGAGATTTGGTAAAAGATAAGTGTATCAAAAGTAGACTTGGAAAAAAGAGCATAAAAAATGTGGTTAAAAACTTCTTGGGAAACTATACTTGCATGACTGCAAGGAAAATATCAACAATCTATATATAACAATATAAAAGCCTACAGTATGTTGCAACGTGTCTCTTAATATCCATTTCCCTAATTCACTATCTTGGAACCGAATTAATAAAAAGAACCGTTCCATCCAGCTCTAGTATGAAAACAGTTTCGATTGACGTTAAATACACAATTGCAATTTTATTTGGTCTTCGTCACATTTTACTTCGATGCCGTCTAGTCTTCGTATATTCCGCTTCATTTTAAAGGAAAACTTCCCAACTGAAGCCAGCCACGCGTGAAAATCGTTCGAAAAAGTCAGGAGTTCTATAGGTCGCTCGTCAGATATTTTTATAGCAGGTTTATTGTCGCAGAAAAGTTGTTTGACTAATTTCAAAGGTCGATTTTTATGGTGATTAGTATAACACTTCTTAATTTTAAGAGTTGATTTATGGACACGAAGTGGATGAAAGAATAATAAATTTATTATTGCATTTTGAGGTTAGGTCAGGGCTATTAAACTTCTGCGGTAATAAAGAAAAAGCATAAAACCACACCTTGTTTTAAAACAACTATAATTACAAGGTAAGTAAGAAACGGCATTACAAATATTTTATAAAGAATATAAAAATATATTTTAATAAACACTCATAAAACTCCTTTACGATTATTTTACTCCTCTTAATATCTACTGTAGAGTTTTACCTGTACAAAAAGAGAAAAATCTCTTGGCAGTTCTATTTATTCTGGTTTTATTTTCCAGAAGTAACGATCTAGGTTTTATTTCTTACCAGAACGTCATTTCTAACTATAAATGTGTCGTGTGACCGTCTATATACTTCAAAAATCCTAATAGAAAAGACTAACGAATACAATCCCCCTTTATGTCTGGCTTTTATAGATTGTGAAAAAGCTTTTGATGCATTAGGCATTTTTTAGAAGAAGCAGTAGTCAACAACTGGATGGACTCCAGGTACAGAATACTAATACATAATATTTACGAACAAGCTGAAATGATAGGAATGATAGGAATGAATGGAATCGAAACAAGACCAGCAAAATCAACCAAGGAGTAAGACAACGAGACACAATATCTCCAAAATTATTTACAGCTGCCCTAGAAGATATCTTGAAGTCAATAGACTGGAAAAATAAGGCAATCCCTATTAACGGAAGATATTTGAACCATCTTAGATACACTGATGATGCAGTACTAATAGCCGACACGTGGAATGCACTGAATACGATGATTAAGGAGCTACACACAAAATCCCTAAAAAAGGACTGAAAATGAATTTCAGTAAAACTAAACTAATGTCAAACAAAGATGACAAATCTATGATAAACATCGAAGGGACAGGGATAGAACACGTAGATGAATATACATATCTGGGTCAAAATGTCAAGGTTAGCAAAGAAATCAGACTACCAAAATCAGCAGACGTGTAAAAATGGGATGGGCAGCATTCGGAAGACTCTCATACGTACTTAAAAATAAAAAGATACATCAAAGACTGCCAAACTGTTTAATTCCTGTATCCTACCTGTATTTGCATATGGAGCTTAAACCTAGACATTCCCTAAAATAAACACGGAGAAGATCAGAAAAACTCAGAGAGCTATGGAACGACAGATGCTGGGTATCTTACTCAAAGACCATAAAACCAATAAAGACATTCGTAATAGAACAAAAGTAAAAGATGCTGTCGAACAGGCAGCTAAACTGAAATCAAATGGGCTGGACGTAATGAACGTCTTACGGATGACCGATGGAATAAAGAAATCGGGAATTGGCAGACTTATGAAGCCAAAAGACCACGAGGAAGACCGCAAATGCGGTGGAGTTACGATATTAAAAGAACTGCAGGGCCAATGTGGAAACGTCTTATAAACAACAAAGATGAATGGCGAGAATTAGAAGAGGCCTATATTCGGCAATCCGAATAGAGAAAAGGACTTAAAAAATATGTGTCGTAAATTTTGTGCTAAATATATGGCGGAGTAAAACTCCAGCCGTCAGAAACGAAAATGTCGCTGAATTATTTTACTGAAAATGTCAATTTTGGGAACAAAAAAAGATTTAAAAAAATTTGCCGCTCTTACCCACGGGTTTCCCCCTAAAACACTTTCTCAGGAGGGGAGGAATGAGAAAACATGTATACCCTAGAAAAAAATATTTCACTCAATAACAAAAATAATTATTGTTATAGTCATGTCTATATAAAAATAAGAAGAAGAAGAAAAAGATGATGATGAATAATTCACAGCAAGAAATGGACAACTTGCAATGTTTTGCATTATTTCGAACACAGGAAAGTACAGTAATTAAATTTTTTTCTCGTCTTCTAGCCGATTTATTACGACAGTTCTTTGCTGATTTTGTTTTCCCATTTCGTCTTATAAAAAACCTAAATTGTTTTACTCTATTATCTTCAATCGTACTGTTATCTTGAGAAGATTCTTTGGACGATGATTAATTTTTCTGATTAGAAGTTTCAGGCTGACAATTTTCCACTGATTAAAATTCGTCATTATCATCATCACGTAGCGCTACAACCCTGGGTGGGTCTTGGCTGGCTTTACAACTTTTTTCCAATTTGTTCGGTCTTCCATCAACCTAGGGTCAAATGAAATGTTAATTTTCTGGAGATCTGCTTGGATGTGATCTGCTGATTAAAATTGGTTTTCTAAAACATCCTCACTGAGACGAAGGCTAGCCTGCTGACTTTCATTTTCAGATTTGCTTTCTGATCCTAACTCTGATCCAGTTAATTTATCCTACCAAAGCTTCAAGAAGGGTCTTGTTCTTTCTCCCAACTACACATATTTCTATATGTCTGAATTTTTTGTCTAATTAATTTTCAATATTCTTACCAATAAAATTATGTTTCTGTTAAAAACATCAAAATAAAGTATGGTAGTATAAGAACTTGTTAAAAATAAACTGGAGTTGTGGGGTAAAAATTACCAAAAATTAAATAATACTGAATTTCAACTGTGGGGTGGGGTCAAAATCACCCACAAATCTAGAAGAATCTGGCGAAGTTGCCCCTATGTTGACAAGCGCTAATGAACGACGTGGGTGATTTTCACTGTTACCAGGTTAATTTCCTTTAAGTCACACAACACTTTAGGTTCCTTGTTAATCAACGCCAAAGATAGGATGAACACTCTTGACAAAAGTGGTATTTATAAATTAAAATATGATGATTGTGATGCCTCTTATGTAGGTAGAACCATTCGAAAGTTATCTACTAGAATCTTACAACATTTGATACGACCAAACTCTTTAAGTTCTGGTCACCATTTATTATCCAGTAAACATAGTTTTAATATTAATACTGGTCCATCTATTTTATATGACATTAGTATAAAGAAAAAATACTTGGAGTTTCATTTATTGGAAGATTTGGAAATTACAAGGGAAACAAATAAAAACTTTTACTGTCTTAATACTCAAAATAATTTAAATTGTACTAAATGCACTATTTTTAAAAACTTAATTGCAGTTTCATTTGCTTCCTTGTAGTTTCATTTCAATTGCTTCCTTGTATACCGTAGGCCCTAGATATAGCAGACTACCCTGCTATACTCCCAAAGCCGCGTGCGGTATAAAACGGGAGACTATTATTATATTGCAGTTTCACCCCATAGAGGACCCAGCTCGACTGTTTAGACTTCCTGCATTGAGTATACCCATTAAGAATTTATTAATTTCATATTTTGATTATTATTACTATTTCATTCTTCAATAATATGCAAATCAAGCTTGTTCAGGATCAGTTGATCTATATTTGGAGCTGATTACACTCTCTATATCTCTCTGTAATTCAGATATACCATCTCCACAGTTGTATATTTCAAGATACTGCTATTAGTCAGTTGGTCTTGATAATGCTTTGACATTTTAATTTTATGGTTATCCCATTGACTGTGGGTTAAACTGAAGTATTTGGATTATACTTCATTTATACAGTTTGTTTTCAATATTTATTTTTAATTTTAAGTATTTCAAAGTTCGATTTCTTCTTTTCTATGGTATTGGTAGTGCTTTGGTAGACCTTTTTTTGTAGTCAACCACCCACTATCTAATAGATTGTTTATAGTATATTTTTTACATTCATACTCTACGTCCACTTCAGTTGCCTTCAAACTAACACCCAAATTATTACTGACAGGTTTGAGTGTGAGATCTGGATTATGCAATTTACATAAAGTAATCTATATAATTTCATATTTCATCAGTTGACTTCCTATAGTATTGTCAGTTGGACCTTTGATTAATGCTCACTTTCAAATAATTTTGAAATGTGCATATCAAATCACCATGACTGTGACTGCCCATCTAAGTTGTCATATGTTAGATCTCACTTTAACATTTCCGTTAAAACCAGGAGCCATTCTCTCTCCTGGTGTCACTCAATATGTAGCTTCTTTGAATTTATAATGATTTTTAAACTCTTTTTCCTTTGTCTCGTGTTGTGTAAATGTATCAGTCTATGACATTCACCATATTGTTGATAGCCTAATTTGACGAAGTAAGTCTTAAACGGTATATTACAATTTTTTTAATTTTTCGAAGTTAAATAATTTTTCTTTAGTTGAAAAAACGTTTCTTGGCTTATTTCAGATGCCTCTGAAGAAACTCTAATAGCGAAAGTTCTTGGACAAGATTTAATAAAAACTGCTCGATATCTGCCTTTTATTTGATCAAAGTTCATTTATTCGAGCATTCAACCTTATATCACTTAATTTTTGTATTAGTCTCTAGGGCAATGCCTGTACATACTTCTATACCACCTTCAACCTATTCCTACCTACTTCACCCTACAACCACAAAAATACGGTGTAGATGTTGTAAATTAGATGGCCACAAAGTATTCAACCAAATCAACTTCAAGAAGATGGCCGTTGAAAGTGTTTTTTAATATTTTTGATATGGCAGAAATAAACGCTTGGATTCTATATAAGGAAGATACTGGCAGTCAAATATCTAGGCA
Organism: Diabrotica balteata; assembly: GCA_918026665.1. Taxonomy (NCBI): domain Eukaryota; kingdom Metazoa; phylum Arthropoda; class Insecta; order Coleoptera; family Chrysomelidae; genus Diabrotica; species Diabrotica balteata. Next base: position 193,838,292 of record OU898276.1, on the reverse strand, counting down.
AAATTTTCTACTTCAGTTATCAGAACAATTTCGACAAGTTCATATGACTAAGTTTCTATTCTTAAGTCTGTCCAGTACTTTACGCTAATAATTCATTTCGACACTTATTGAATCGAGTGAGTTTCTGTATCGCTTCTTGTAATGGTTCATTCATACCCTCCAACCTCTACGATCAACTGCAACGTTAAGATAACTCTGAGTAAATACGAGCGAAAATTGTGTAAATTTCCAGTACAAATCAAGAGAACTAAAGGGAAATAAAGAGAAAAGATAATGCTTTACAAAGTGGCTCATTTGATCAAGCAACGTGGAGAAATTCGTATTTTAGACTTACTATATAATCGAGTAAACACCCCTTGAGCAAACATCCCGTATAACTGTGATTGCCAATTTGCGCTCCTCTACACATTACTTTTCGTATTTTGTTTCCTCAATCGATACGAAAGAAAACTTCTAGAGGATTTTCCGTCATAATTGACTCATCATCGTTATTCTTGGCAAACCCCTAGTTATCGATTCGTCAATCCCATTTTGTTCTTGTCTATTAGATATGTTCTTGATTAGACCCAGAAAATTTCGATTATAACGAGTGTCAGATGAGTTTCTTAAAAATATTAGATATAGCAAGAAATAGCACTATACACGCAAGGATAACAAAATTTGATTTGAGATATACAATATATTTCAACATGATGGCTCCTAATAAAAATGGGAATCGTAAATGAAATGCCAAAAAAATCTTTATCAGAAAACAGTAAAATTTTATTTAAATAATGTTATCTCATGTTATCTCACCTAGGCGTATTGCCTGTTTTTGAATACCTCTTATTCTATTGGAATATAGTCAATATATATCTTTTTACACTTATATACTTCTTCTTCTAATTGTTAACTTAAATAGTGCTATTATGTCCAAAAAGAGTATAGTAATCCTTACATTATGTATTTAACCTATATCAAATTTCCTTGAGCACTATGTAAAGTACTTTGCAGTTGTCGTATAAAACTCTTAAGCAAATTCCCTTTCTCTAATGACGACTTTATCCCTACGGAATTCCAAAACTCATTAGCAAAGCTGCAATTAACGCTTTGACTTCAGAATTTTATTCTGTGTGTAAAAGAAAGAGCCACTTATTGTAACGACTACTTCCATGTATACTTAATAAGGGTGAGAGAAAAGCAAAGTGCTTTTTAAGCAAAAGAAAATGTTTTTCTTTTTAACTACAGTAAGAATTTTAATTTAAATTATTAGACTTCAGTGTTTTCTTAACCCTGTAACAAAAACTATAGTAAAAACTAGCTATAATCAGCTGCAGCTGTTTTCTGACAGAATTCATGAGCCCGCGATTTACAAGCAATTATGAAATAATCATAGAGCTGTTTAAAACCTGCTGTTAATTTAAAGTTTTTTATACTAACTTAATTTATTGCACTTGTATTGATAATACAAGTGAAATAAGAAATCTGTTTTCGTTGGTGAATGATTTTATAAATTGTATGAAAAAGTTTTCGTAAATGCTCCGTTGCATAAATTTTCAAAGTAAAACACTTCACACACGTCACGATTTATACTAAGTAACGTCACTTGTATTTAAAATTTCCAGAACATCAACCTTAGAGTTCAAATTTTCCTAAATATTCGTTGAGTTTTGGATAAAAAGAGATCATCTTTCGATACAAAATACCTAACAGAGAAATCAGATTTAGATTGACATGAAAACTAGTTAGCCTTTTGTACATATTAACTTTTATAATAATTAATGACCTCATAGCATGTGGGATATCACTTACCCTTTTTCCATTATTTTTTCATTGCTTTGAATAACAAATTTCTTCTAACATAATCCGTATAATCGGTCGCGTGATTCTCTCATATAAGTTGTTACATTTTCTGCTAAACCCTTCCTGCGGATTTGTGTACGCATCAAACGAAAGGGTCTAAATAAGGCATGTTTTCAGAAAATTATATGGAGAAATTCGAACAAAGCAGCATTTATCTGCAGTCCTACGATGAAACGTGCGTGTCACGTTAGCAAAAATTGGTTGGATGGTGTTTTACAAGAAGGTATCGATCGAGATGTTTCCTTAATTTATTACACGAATCTTTAAATTTGTTAGATTTTACTTCTTTAAGTTTCATCAAATCAATCTTCAACATGTATAAACTAATACCAAAGGCGTATTTGTATAATGGTAGATCGACATCGTAATATTGATAACCATTCACTTATACCAAGGATACAGGTGGTTCCTAAAAACTGATACGACTCTTAGTAAGATTTGATCATTTTGAGCAGTGTATTTGATTGGTCTGACATTATATTATATTTATTATGACAGACAAATAATAAAACAAACAAACATTGATTACACATGTTAATTCATAAATTCTCCAAACTTGACTACGATGGTGTTCTCTAAATGTCATCAAGTAAATCACTATTACGTTCAGTAAATGGTAGTCAAAAATAATTCCCTTTGTTTTTGTTTAGGAGCATTCCGATCCAGTCTGAAGGAAAGCATTCATCTAGAATGCTTCGAACCTTTCCAACTCTTGTATTTGTGCTAGTCGCCATGAATTTAGTGACCATTGTCACTTTTATCAAACCTATGAGTTTTTTTTGGAATTTCTAAGTCATTCATAGCATTGTAAAGACTTGGTCTTAAGACACTGTCACATGCCGCTTTAAAATCGACAAAAATATGATACATATCTATGTTAAACTCTTGCGCTTTTTTGAGATTTTGTCGTAGTGTAAAGATCTTATTAATGGTTGAACGTCCACGCCTGAATCCTACCTGATATTCTCCTAGAAACATTTTGGTATAAGGCTTTAATCTATCGTGCAAAATGTTTGACAATATGATGCATGCTGTATTTAGGAAAGTTATTCCACGGTAATTATTGCAATAAAGTTGGTTTCCCTTTTTGTGTAATGGGCAAATACGGCCTAAGCTCCATTCTTCGGGGATTTGCTCCTCAGACCACATTTTACAAACAATTTCTCGCATCACCTTGGTAAGTTGCTCTTCACCGTGCTTAAATAACTCTGCTGGGATGCTATCGTTACCTGGGGATTTCTGGTTCCTTAGTTTTTCTATAGATATTTTTACTTGATCTACCGAGGGACGTTCCATGAGTTTCTCATTTCGGTATTTAAGCTCTATCTGGAAAACCAAAACTATACTAAATTTAGGTACGTAAAAATAAAATTAATATTTTGTAATATCTCTATCAGTATTGATAACAGCTTATAGTCTTCAGACTATCTGCGTAAAAGAAACTATGAAATGGTCTTCTTCAGAAAGTTCTTTACAATACCCAAGAGATTAAATGTCGCATCGGAAAGGCCAAAAGTGCATTCTTGGCTATGAGCTCTGTGTTCAAAAGCCATGACCCCACCCTGAAAACAAAAATAAGGCTCCTTAAATGTTACGTTTACTCAGTGCTTCTGTATGGAGTAAAGACGTGGACATTGAAGGCGGAAACTCTATTAAAACTTCAGGCGTTTGAATTATGGTTATACAGAAGAATCCTGAAGATACCATGGACAGACAAAGTAAGTCACCAATGAAGAAGTACTGCGGAGGATGAACACAACCGCGGATTTGGCCAATATTGTGAAGAGCCGTAAGCTGGAGTACTTGGGACATAATGAGAAACCAAGGCAGATACGAGCTACTCTAATGCATTTTGCAGGGTAAAATTGAAGAAAAAAGAGCCCCAGGACGAAGAAGAATATCCTGACTTGCTAACCTGAGAGCATGGTATAGAAAGACCTTAACACAGCTATTTCGTATAGCAACCAACAAAATCATCATAACCTGAATGATCTCCAACGTTCGGAACGGACAGGCACCCTAAGAAGAAGAAGAAAGTTCTTTCCAAACCTGTTGTATACCATGCCACAGCTCTTTAGCATTTTGAGGTATAAAATTACGCCGATACAACCGTTTTATAATAACTCCCATAAATTCTTGATTGGGTCTAAATCTGGACTGTAGCTGGGACATGATAAGGATTCTGGAGCCACTGATTTATTATATTTGCAGTGTTAATAGCACAATTCTCTTGATGGAGGATACAATTATTTTCTGGATACAACTGTTCTACACTAAAAAACATGATGTTTACTAGAATATTCAAATAAGTCTGACTACTTGAAACAAACGTGTACTTACATGAGTCTCCTGGACAAACAAAGTCCAAGAAGGTTCTCAAACTATTTAAAATTTACGCCGCTTTGTCGAATCTTCCTGCTGGATAAAAAAAGGATCTTCCTTTCTAAAAACACAAAAGAGGTTTAGAATATTTTTTTAATAAATAAACAATATGGTTTAGGACAAAACTACACATTAACTGTTGTCCCACCACAAACAGTTACAAATATAAATAGTCATATAAAAAAAATACGTAAATAGTTACAACGATAAATACCAAAATAGCAAAGAAAAAACACTTACTATGTCCTATCAGTTTACAAACTCTTGAAGTTGGAGATCCTACAAAACTTACAATAATTGTTATTGGACGACAATTTGTAGCAGAAATAAATTATTACAAATAAAAAAATATCTTTTAAAGTGAAACTGTACATAAAGGTTCATTTTTTATAAAAAACAAAAACAAAATCTCAAGTATGATTAGGTATTTACCAAATGTCAAAAATAGCGTTAACTGTCATATGTCAATATTAAATCTTAAAACTGAGAACAATTAAAATGACAGCTAAGCCACACCCTAGGATCTACAATTTTATTCATTACAATTTCTTAAATTGTTATGAAAGCAATTATTATAAGAAAATCTTTATTTTTCCTTTAAAAATCAAACAAAAGAGTTACCTAGATTTCACGAAAATTTCTGGGGTTCGGGAACTGGACTTACATTCTCTGTCACATGAACAAATTCATCTCCAAACTGCGAAAATTATTCTGAAACAGCTTCTTAAAGACAAACAAATTGAGGCTGAAAGTTGACACTGGACACATATTTCGAAATTCTGCTCCTTTAAAAAAAGCTGTGGTTTCACAAGGAAGCATGTGGGTATTCTTCAAATTTGTTAGAAACGCCGCAAATCTTTTAGAGGTTCAAATTATTTTAAGGTAGTAGTTTCTGTTTGGTTTTGTTAAATTTTTCGTAACATTCATATTACTTCGTTAAATCTTTGTTTTCTTCTTATTCGCTCCTGATGTCCCTCCTATGCGTGACTGATGCGACACCTACCGCCTTCATCTGACAATTTTGGAGTATCAATTTTCAGGTTAAATATATGACATATGTTTGACATTGTTAAATACTTACATGCGAAATTGACAATTATTAATAAATTAGTTTTTTAACTATATTTTTTCAGTTTATGTACAAAATAAATGTAGTATTAAAAACTGAGTTTCTCAAAACTGATCATAATATATCTTTTTAACTCCAAACGGAAAAGAAAGCGAAAAATCTAGTACTGGCGAATCAAGTTTTTCACGCAAAAGAGCATATAATTAAAAACAATAATAGTAAAAGTTATGATATAAAAGCTAAAGTCATCTGCAGTTAGCTTGAAGCCTTATGAAATATCATTCAAGGTAAATTATTTAAAATGTTCCTATTTCAATTACATAAAAATGAAATTATGTGATATTCACTTTTTCATATTAATAGCACGAATTCATCTTTTTCTTTTCTCTAATTTATATGTAATCTTTGGGAACCCATAAAAACTACACTCACTGTTTTTGCTATTATGAGTAGAATTAAATACGCAACATGTATTTGCACACATTTTTGATAAAACTTATGCGTAAAAATATTTTGTCCAATATTCCAATTTTGTCATATTTCGCCGCTACGCACGCTGGCATCGTTTCAATGTACCCCTACCATGGTCACGCACGGAGCGAATATTGTCTTTTTTTCTATTTTATATATATATATATATATATATATATATATATATATATATATATATATATATATATATATATCTGTGGCTATTTGCCAAAGTTGATATGTCAAAAAATCATGGTTTTCAGCTTTGCGAACCATGATATGTGTTTAAACTTATATTTTTATTTGCCAAAACTTGATATGTCTAAGGACGATATTATTAAAGATATAAGTTAAAGACTAAACATGATATATTAAATTACCTCATTTTAAAATCATGAATTTGTTGCTTGTGTGAGTCCATTTCAAATAGGTAAAGAAATAATAAATCAGCCTTAGTCACAATCAATTTAATTTAACTATCCGACGACCGGTTTCGCTTTCTACAATATGCAAAGCATCTTCAGGTCTCGGTACAAAGTTAAACAAATGCTGAAATGATAAAAACCCATATTAGGGTGTTGTCTAATAAAGATAAACAAATTAGATGTTATAAATTACAATAATTATGCCAATATTACCTGTCTGTGGTTTTATTTAAATGATTGAGTTGAATAAAAGGTATAAATATTTTTTAAAAAAGTTAAAAGGACAAGGTAAGGCCCACAAGTTGTCATAAAATCTCTTCTATTGGAATAAATTAATAAATGAGCAAATAAATAAATGAATTAAAATAAAATTACTTACATGCCGGTACTCTATTAATAGATGGATGGTAGAACATGTTTGAAACTACTGTATATTGTTGAATGGAGAACTCAATACTATTATTGCAGTTGTTTTACAGTAAACGGGAAGTTCTTGAGGAGGTAGATTTGATCCAATGAATTTGAGATGTGTGTGAGATTGTTTGTTAAATGTAAGTGGTGTAATATATTATTGTGTTATTAAAAGTTATTTATACTTATTCCAGAGATATATTTTTGAAATGAAATTTTTTATGAAAAGAAATTTTTGAAAAAATAAATAACACACATTTCAAAAATATATCTCTGGAATAAGTATAAATAACTTTTAATAACACAATAATATATTACACCACTTACATTTAACAAACAATCTCACACACATCTCAAATTCATTGGATCAAATCTACCTCCTCAAGAACTTCCCGTTTACTGTCAAACAACTGCAATAATAGTATTGAGTTCTCCATTCAACAATATACAGTAGTTTCAAACATGTTCTACCATCCATATATTAATAGAGTACCGGCATGTAAGTAATTTTATTTTATTTCATTTATTTATTTGCTCATTCATTAATTTATTCCAATAGAAGAGATTTTATGACAACTTGTGGGCCTTACCTTGTCCTTTTAACTTTTTTAAAAAATATTTATACCTTTTATTCAACTCAATCATTTAAATAAAACCACAGACAGGTAATATTGGCATAATTATTGTAATTTATAACATCTAATTTGTTTATCTTTATTAGACAACACCCTAATATGGGTTTTTATCATTTCAGCATTTGTTTAACTTTGTACCGAGACCTGAAGATGCTTTGCATATTGTAGAAAGCGAAACCGGTCGTCGGATAGTTAAATTAAATTGATTGTGAGTAAGTCTGATTTATTATTTCTTTACCTATTTTACCTCATTTTAATATTTGCCAAAAGTTGATAAGTCGACATATCAAGTTTTGTCACCATCAGATTTAAAATGTGGACGGATGTATTATAGACATATCAAGTTTTGGTTGCCAGCTGACCACAACATAACCTAATTTTATTGTTGTGCATTTAACTAAATTAAGGTGGTACTTTGGTTGTCTTAAGAAAACTATTAGTAAAAGTATATCGCGTGGAAAGCTGTTAGTTGATATGGTTATTAGCCAACATGAAGATTCGGCGGTTTTAGTAAATTTCGAAGAAACAGTATTACAAACTGAAAGTGAGGACTTTAAAAAATCAGTGGGAAGTAATATAAGAGGATTGAAAAGGTGTTTAGTTGATGCCGAAATTAAAGAAATAAGTTCAACTTCTGCATCCACTGGCCATTCTGAAGAATTAGTGTCATATTTGAATAGTGATAATTCAGATGTAGATGAAGATTATATTCCTTCGGACACTTCATCTGACACAAGTGACAATGAGAGGCCAGGTAAATATCAAGCAGTGCCATCTAAAAGTGTGAAACAACAACCACTTCCAGTAATAATACGGATGATATAGTAAGTAATGATACTTTTACAAATAAAAGTGACGATGGCAAAGACCAAATAAATAGCTCTAATGTTCAACCTAAAAAACCTAAATATAACAGAGTAGAAATGAAAGAAAAGACGTTGTTAGGAGAAGAAACATATTACAAGAAAAGGTATACAAAAACCTGCAAAAGTATTTCAAGTGCTTACTAGTTGCTGTCGCAATAAATGTCACGAGAAACTCTCCATAGATGAACAAAAAGAAATTTTTTATGATTTTCTTAAAAAAGTGCAAGACAAAGACCAAGTAATTTCTGAAAGAGTGAAGATTGAGTCAAAGAAGACAGAAAGAAAAGATAAAGGAGAACGAGGAAATAATAAAAACAGACAAATTGTGGTTTCCTATTATATTACATATAACGACAAAACGTCAAAAGTTTGCAAATACATATTCCAGAATCTACATGGTATCACAAGAGGAAAAATTGATATTTTGATAAAAAAAAACAAATATCACCCACGGGTTTTATAGAACCTAATGGATCTGGAAAACGCCAACCACATAACGGTCGACCAGACGAAAAAGCTGAAGCTATAAAACACATAGAGTCTTTTCCAAAATATGAGAGCCACTATTCTCGAAGACACACAAGTCGACTCTATTTAGCTCCTAATTTAAATATTAAACTTATGTATGATCTTTATGTATCAAACAGAACAATGCCTGTATCATATTCATTTTATGCTAAGATTTTTAAAGAACTTGGATATAAATTTAAAAATCCTAGTATCGATACATGTAAGACTTGTGATTATCTAGAAAACAAGAAAAAATCCTCTAATAGTGAAGAAATACGTGCAGCCGTAGATGAAGAGAAAAATAAACACCTTCAGCTAGCAGAGATTGCCTATGGTGAAAAAAAAAAGCAGATATAGAGTTCTCCAGAAACAGTAGCGGTAAAATAGTTGTTTTAGTATTTGACTTACAACAGAACCTACCAACACCCAATTTAAGCACAAATGTAGTCTACTATAAAAGAGTGCTCTGGACATATAACCTCACTATCAGAAATTGCACTGAAAATACCACTCCATGTTTTATATGGCATGAGGGGTTGTCAGACCGTGGATCAGATCAAGTTGCTTCTTGTCTTTTAAAATACCTTGACAGCTTAGTGTATACAGTTGAAAAAGTTGTTCTATATTCGGATTCTTGTCCCGGACAAAACAAAAATAACATTGTTGCAGGAGCACTGTCTTTATTTGTTTATAGATCAACAACCATAAATGAAATACAACACAAGTTCCTAGAAGTGGGTCATACTAGAATGGAATGTGATGCCGACCATGCAAGAATTGAGCGTGCCAAAAAATCGTCACAAATTGAAATAAGGATACCTTATGACTGGTACCAGTTTTTTAGAACTGTCCCCGGTAAGAAGAAGTTCCAGGTTATCGAAATGCAGAGAAAAGATTTTCTAGCGTATTCAAAACTTTTCCATAATATCTACGTAAAGCGTGATAAAGGTGTGGATAATGAAAATGTGAACTGGCATGATATAAAAGTTCTACGTTTTGGTAAAGAGTTGGGTGTTATAGACATTAAATATGCACATAAAGGTCTTGACGTTTCTACCCTTACTATTAAACGCAGAGAGCAGCAGATGGATCCTACATTAGAACCTGTTTATAGTGGACCTAAACCCATAAAACATCAAAAAATGTTTTGATTGATAACAGTGAACAATAAAAATAATTTTGCTAATAATTGTTATTACTCATTTCAAAGAAATTTATACTGAAGTTTAAATTTAGATATTCAATAAATTGGTGAATTTTACATTATTTTATAAATTGATTAAAAGTAACCATCTTTATTAAATATCAAGTTTTAATTTCAGTATAAATTTCTTCACCTTCTACTTTGTAATTATGATATTCACGTATTTTATATACTTCACTTTGACATGATATGTCTATATATGCCATCTAAGATATTTGCCAAAACATGATATGTTAGTAAAATCATTTTTTAAGATAGAATTTCCAAAATTAATGTACACTGTTAGTTTAAGCAGCATTTTATTTATTTATATACGAAATTTCATAAAAATCTAATAAAATTTAAGTGAGTAAAAAATAAAAACAAATTGTCATGAGGTTATATATTTTTAATTTCGCTCTACTGAAAACTTGTTCTATTTGACATATCAAGTTTTGGCAAATAGCCACAGATATATATATATATATATATATATATATATATATATATATAATATATATATATATATATATATATATATATATATATATATATATATATATATATATAAAGAAAAAAATCGGTGGTGCATTTTCGGAAGTAAGGTTGAGATTTACTGAGAGACACCTCAATTAATTATTTATCTTTATTGTGGATGATTTCGATTTCATATTCATAGTTGTCGTACAACACCATCCAAGTATGGTCAAAGCTCACGAATAACATATTCCAGCTTTTATATTTCATTGACGTACGAGATTTGGTTCGATAGAACATAAATATAGATTTTATCTGTAGTCTGATTCGAACGCACGCATATAGGTTTTTGGCATGAATTTCCCAAGATTACGAATAAAACTACACTATTTCACAATAAGGATATAAGGTTAAGAATAAATTTATATATTATGTATTATTCAAAAGTAAAGCTATTAGAGAAATAAAAGGAATACTTAATCGAAGATTATGCGATTTACATCGGTAACGGTGTGCCTATAGAATGCGAAAATCTGTATTAGTTTATGAGTTTATTTTCGTATATATTTCAATATTTATATACAAATGTTACTATTCCTTACGCAGTGTTAATTGTTTGACTGTTGTGTCATATAATTTCTAAATGTCAATGAAACTTCACTTCAAACAGTCATGCAACCTAAAGCTATTTATTTTTCGAAAGGTACAACGCAACTGTTGTTTTATTAAAATAAACATAGATTTATTTTTACATGCCACCCCCCTTCCTCCCCCACGATTGAATCGGCATGAATCAACATGACAAACATCGGTTTTTACTTTCCTTACCCACCTACATATTATTTAGTTTTGTTAGTACTTTCGTATCACGATGCCTCCATGTAAACACGTGACTTTGACTATCGAACAAAAGACCAAAATTCTAAAGTTGATACAACAAGGAACTAGCTACAGTTTCGTTTCAAAACAGTTCGGTACTGGCAAATCTATAATTACGAACATTAAGAAGAACAAAGAAAAGATTGAAAAATTCGTCAGCGAAATGTCCAGGGAAGAGAAAAACCATCAAACCCCACGAATATCCGAAGATAGAAAGTGTGTTGTTCATGTAATTCCTACAACAGCGTGAAGTATTGCATGTTCCGGTGAGTGGTGAAATCTTGTGTGAAAAATCGTGAAATGTTACCAAATTACCAAGCATTTAGCGCATGTAAGGGTTGGTTGGAAAACTTCAATCGACGTCATGCAATTAGACATCTCAAAATTACTGGTGAGAAACTTTCGAGTAATGTCTACGGCATCGAACCCTTCCGAACCGCATTTAAAGAACATGTGAATAAAATTGAATCACTTTTATGTCGTTTGCAAATGCTTCAGGGACTCACAAACTTCGTTTGTTTGTTGTGGGGACGCCTAACAAGCCCTGTGCATTCAAATCTGTTGATCTTCCAGTATATCTTTGCAAAAAAGTGCACGGGTGACAAGAGATTTGTTCTTGAATTGGTTCAAAACTAGTTTCGTCCCTGATGTTCGTCATCATCTCGCACGTGTGAACCTCCCTGCTGGACAACTACTCTGGTCATCCATCCGCTGATAAACTTCGTAGTGAAGATGGTAACATATTTGCCATGATCTAAATACCCAACACGACAGCTATGATTCAACCAATGGACCAGAATGTCATCCAGAACACAAAAATAATCCAGAAGTCCAGAAAAAACAAAGATTTTTTTTACTGCTCCCCATTGAAATTTGTATAGATAATATGTATTTATTAAATATATTGTATATATATTTGTATAATATAATATTTTATTAATATACATAAAGCATGTTCAGTCATTTTCATTGTGTTTTTGCAGTTTTTCTTCTCCCAATAAAAAACTCATAGGTAATCCGAACCAGGCGATCATCTGAATAAACTGTTTCCCCGATTTCCTTCGGACTATCGCGACCCTACAGTAAATTTATTGTTTATATTTTAAGAACGATTTCCGAAGTGGAAATTCAAACGTCAATAAACGTATTTTTATCTTTAATTGTGGCTTATTCCCACTTAAATAGTAATTCATTTAAAATGCCACAAGAAAGTAGCTTCAGAACAATATTTTTGACTTCAGTTACAAAAAAAATATTTTTTCTTGATTTATGACCTTACATTATATTTAATGCACGGACCTCTAAGACCAAAATACCACTTTTAGGCCACGTGCATTTTAAGTGACTCAAGCAATATAATTTACCTACCGCTATAAGTCTCAGCTTGCAATTTAGTTTGAGTAAAGATTTCTTTAGAGTAACAGTGCTGTTCGAATTTGTTTCGTATTAGAACTACCTATTCTGTTTATTATGACAAAAAAATTTTATACTTACGAGAAACAACAACAATATTTGCAGAGATTGTATGAGGATGAATACTTTGATATGAGTGATGAGGATGTAGATGATCCTTTCGAAGGTGACAATTCTGAAGACGATTATATACCATCTATGTCCAGCTCAGATAGTGAACAAGAAGAACCGGCTACCAAAAAATGGAAACGAAAAAGTGCAGAACCGAAGAAGTGCAAGTATTGTAGATTAAGTGATAAGTTGTGTAGTATTGCGGGCTAGTCGTGAATCATTTAGTGATAGTTGTAAAACTGTGGAACAATCTTCAAGCCGTATCACGGAGACAACAGATCATCAATCTAGTGAATTATCTGAAACCACAGATCACAATGGCATTGAATTTCCTGTTACTCCTACCGAATTTCAAATTACATGGACTGCTGTAACTGGAAAAAATCTAAAGGTATTTGATTTCAATGCAGTACATCTTGGCATTTCACCTGAAGTTGCATCGCTATTAGCGCAAAAAGAACCCTATGATTTCTTTAAATTTTTTCTAACAGATGATATCATTGACTATATTGTAACTGATACAAACAGATATGCTAAGCAGATCAAACAAAATGAAAATATTTCGCAGTATTCAAGAGTCAAAAGATGGAAACCTCTAACAAATTCAGAATTTGAAATCTTCCTGGGTATAATTATGGGCATGGGTTTAAATAAAAAACCTCGACTATCCGATTATTGGTCCAAGAATATACTGTACGTCAATGATATCAAAAAGCGTATGTCACGAAATCGTTTCGAACTAATATTACGTATGTGTCATTTTTCTAATAATACAGAATGTCCAACAGGTGATTGACTTTTCAAAATTCAACCCTTTATTGATCGTTTACTGGCCAAATTTCAAAATGCCAGAATTCCGAACAAAAATGTATGCATTGATGAGACTCTAGTACCGTTTCGTGGACGGCTGGTTTTCAAACAATATATCAAAAATAAAAAATAAAAACATAAATTTGGGATAAAACTCTACAAATTATGCACAGAAAATGGGTATACTTTTAATATGAAAGTTTACTGTGGAAGAGACGTTTTGGAGCCAGGGATTTCAGCATCATCTTCAGTTGTTATTTCGCTGATGGATGGTCTCCTAGATTGTGGTAGAATACTGTACACAGATAATTTTTATAGTAGTATTCACTTGGCTCACCAACTTTTAGATAGATTAACACATCTCATAGGCACAATCAAGAGATTGTGAAAGCAAAGTTGAAAAGTATTGAAATTATTGCACGAGAAAGTAACACAGGAGTTCTTGTAATAAAATGGAAAGATAAAAGAGATGTATTAATGCTTAGTACAGTACACACAGACAGCAAAGTAGAGGTTATGAGTAAAAACAACAAAATGGTAGAAAAATCACAAGCAGTGATCGATTATAATAACTGTAAAGCGTTTATTGACCTTTCAGATCAAATGAAGTCATATTCGAATTCACTACGAAGAGGAGTAAAATGGTACCGTAAACTAGCAGTCGAACTTCTCACTGGATCAGTTCTCACATGGCGGTTAATGTGTTAAGCAAATAAAATGCCAATTAAAAGTGCCGCAGAATTAAATAAAAAAAAAATAAATCATTAAATCACTTTATTTAGTTTTAAAAATATTATTTCAATTTTAAAAATAGAGAAAACATGGTATGAAGCTTCACGCTAGCCTACAATACCACCTACTATTATATCAGTTTTTTATATAAATTTCGTCAAAGTGTTTTGATTACGTGCCTCCTATTAACGACCAGATATTTAAAACACAAAGTATTTCATGGTAACATTATTATATTTAAAATGAACTCTAAAAATTCAAATTAAGCACGTTACTGATACGTGTATAATAAAGCCAAACGTTTCAAATACAACGTTGGTCCAATTATCTTATACGGGTAAATTTTTCGTAACTTTCTCGCATGATACACCCTCATTTACCCCGTAAAATAAAGTAGCTAGCCCGTTTATCCGTTTACTCACGCTGTTTCGTTCCAGGGAAAATGAAAAGGGCTCCTCCGGATGAAGAGTTCATAAGCGAATTTAAAAACTTTGTCTAATTAATTAGTCCTATTAATCTTGTCCCGAAATATTTAATTTTTTATCAAAAGGGAACTTCGGACGTGATACAATTTGAAAAATGGAAAACACCGGCACGAAAATGTCATTAAGTTTGTTGGTTTTAATTACTTTGTTGTATTAATTATGTTCGTCAGGAGGCAAACGGTCAGATTTTATGAGAGAAGCTTATAAAGACTACTTTTTGGTATAATCAGCCATAAATATCCGTTTTTCGATAAAGATTCTTCTTTTTCTTTAATCTTTTTGTCCCGAGTCCCTTAGTTTTATGTTTACCTCGGTCCAGAAGGTTGATTGAAACGATATGATATTGAAAATTGAAATCTTCCTCTCTCGTGAGCTAAAAATTAACTCAAAAGTTTGACTTTTATGAAGAGGGCATCTGAAACAATTGGTTAATTGTAGAAGAGTCTGGGTGACTGCAAAAATGTCTACGAGGTAGAAAAAAGTGAAAGAATAAAAGGAGATAAATAAGACCAACAAGCAGATTCAGTTCTCGAAAATGTATTTGGTAGGGTTTAACACAACAGTTTTTGTATAACCCCAGCTATGAGTGACATGTGTGTTTCAATACAACAGTGGGACCCACATATCTGAATATCAAACCCGTCACACTCCATAATGGAGTGGTACCTATCTGACCCCCAAGCTATAACCAATTACGCCTGCCCATCGCAGGACATAACGAATGAGGAATATATTGTATTGAAAAATACTTTGGATACCCTGGGACATCCTCTATTTTACTGTATGTGCTTAAGCCACCTGGTTTTAGGGGTAGCTAGAAGAGCTTTTCTCCCTATGAATGACTCAAGTTAATTTTTATATTACTTTAGACTTGTGTCCCAAAATGTGTGTTCCGTACAGCGAGTCACCTACCTAATCCCACCCGGATTGTGTGTACTCGGTCACTCTGCCGCCGAATTGGCAAAATAATTTTTGTTCTCCTCGTGCGCTGAGCGCCCAAAGGGCCTGGCAATCGAGCCCACGTTTGTCGGTACGTCACCTCGATGCTCAAGTTCCGCGAACTTGGTCGGTTTGACCTATGTGAATGGCCCTTTAACTGAGCAGCTTTTCTGCCTGTGCTGCTGATTAATATCTACTCCACTTTTTTGTATTGTATTGGTGCTGCATGACTGGTATAACAAAAGGTTATAAGTATTAAAAATAAAAATAACTAAATAAAAGAAATAAAATAAAGATTGTAGATATATTAAAAAGCAAAAATATACAGTCGTGATATAAATATTATATCTTATCTATATTGGCAACAAACTACCAACGTAAGAGTTGAGAATTAGAACACTCTATATATCAAAATACAGAGCAGTGCGACAGGGTTACGTGCTGTACCCACTACTCTTCAATGTCTACAGTGAAGCCGTATTTAAATTTTAAATTGTCTAGGCAGAATCTCTCGAAAAGAAGACCACAATGGATTCGGGGTGTACAGCTGGTTGCTAAAAACAAACTAATACGGCTCTTAGTAAGATTTGATCATTTTGAGCAGTGTATTTGATTGGTCTGATATTATAATACACTATATATATATATATATATATATATATATATATATATATATATATATATATATATATATATATAGATATATATATATATATATATATATATATATATATATATATTTATATATATATATATATATATATATATATATATATATATATTTATATATAGTAAACTCTTAAATATTGGGGAAATCTGCAAAAAAACTCTAATGTGTATCAATTATTTCACCTAACGTTTTCGCCAAAGAGAATTAATTTGGCTTCTTCAGGGCTAAAAGAGAATAAATTATAATTAGCTACCATACAGATTGAACCAAATTAAAACGGAACATACAATTTAATACATGTCTGTTTGAACTGCATTTAAAATAGTGGACCAATATAAAACTTGGACAAAAATAAATCCATACCTGGGTATAGACATTGTATAAAATATCGTTCAACTATCTGTCTCGCAACAAAGTTGTTTGCGTAAGACGGGTTTGTCTAAGGAGGCAAAAATAGTTCAGGAATTGAAGCTCGAAAAAAGTTAAAACCTCGCAATTTTTTCGTCCTGCATGTATCCATTTGAAATTTTAGCAGAAGGTAGGTAATAGCCCAAGGATCAAAATCTATATCGAACCGAAGTGCGCTGAAGGGTTTTAGGGGTGAAAACTACCCCTAATTGTCAAAAATTATAAAATAACATATTAAACCTGAATATGGGTAAGATTTGGTTTGAATTAATTAAATAATGATTATTTTATACTTTTGAATAGAGTTCCATCATATTTCAACCCTTAAAAAGCAACCCTTGTTAGAGATTAATGTAAAAAATTACTAATTCTAAAAAAATGATTTCGCCTTGTATCATTTGGATAAAAATTTGGATTTAAGCTCAATTCACCCGCTGCTTTATAGTTTATGTCATGTCGACGAACGCTGATTGTTCTTAGGGGTGAAAACTACCCCTAATTGTCAAAAATTATAAAATACCATATTAAACCTGAATATGGGTAAAATTTGGTTTGAATTAATTAAATAATGATAGTTTCGTGCTTTTCAATAAAGTTCCATCATATTTCAACCCTTAAAAAGCGACCCTCATTAGAGATTAATATAAAAAAATTAGTAATGCGAAGAAAATGATTTCACCTTGAAACGACTTGCATAAAAATTTGGAATTAAGCTCAACTCACCCTCTGCTTTATAGTTTATGTCATGCCGATGAACCCTGATTGTTCTTAGGGGTGAAAACTACCCCTAATTTTCAAAAATTGTAAAATAATATTACAAATCCTAAGATGAGTGAAATTTGGTTTGGATTAGTTAAATAGTGAGTTTTTTATACTTTAAAATACAAATTCATACATTTTCAACCCTTAAAAATCAATTGTTATGAGTGCTATAGGTGAAAACAATTTTTTGCCAAAATTTTGCAACTTTTCAACTTTTGAAAATCACCCTTTACAACATTGAAGTTTTTATAAACTAATTTATAAGATATAAATTGAAAAAAGTAGAATTAAATACAAAAAAAAATTATCAACATAAAAAGGCACCATATATTCTTATACATTTACATAAATAGTTGAAAATATTTACATTTATAGGTAAAACAATTATAATATTAATTTTATTCGTCATCAATTACATCTTCATCGTGATCTATGTCATCATCATCTTCCTCAATTATTCGTGGACTGTTATTGCACCCTTCACCTGAGCACCCAGAACAAGTAGAGTTACAGTATAAACCAACTTTTCTGCACCCATATGAAACGCCGCATCCTTTTTTGCATTGGCAAAAAATAATTTTAAAAAATTTGTCGGGTGCAGGTTGTTTGTTCATGCGTACGGGTAATAACAAACCATCTTTGGAAAACCATCCCCAATTTGTTGCTCTAGAGACCAAGCCATAGACATATGAGCAGATGTTTTATTCTGTTGTATGGGATTTCAAAATAAGAACGCTTAAAATTTTGAATGTATAACGCCCCACGAAATGTACTGTACTATACTAATGGAATTTTCCGGAAAAAAATTAACTGGTTTTTTAACGTATTTCCTTTAATTTTTAACGATAGATGTTTCTTCAAAAACGATTTGTAGAGGTTTTTAATAGCTACAAGGATCTGTGTGTAAATTAAATCTTTTTGGAACCCTTGGTTTTTAAATGGGGTGAGTTTAAAGGGCCCGAAAAAGATGGTGCTTGATCGTAAATCGATGCTTTAAACGGCTATATCTCGCCAAATATATTCATTGTACAACAAATCTAAATAAAGGATAATTTTAGTCATTAAAAAAGCTACAATTTGGTAATTTTTATTTTTTGCATATATTCAGTATTTTCTGGCATATTTAAAAAAAGAAGGGTAAAAAATATGAAATTGTAAATCGTTTCTCGCTTTAAGCTGTACTTTTTCTAAAACTAAGCATTTTAAATGGGTCAAACTTCTTGGAAGTATTAACAATACATCTACAAAGGGAATTGCAGAAGGGTGAAGATCGATTTTAATTATGGGGGTGGTTAGGGTGTTGTTTTCCTCGATTTTTTCGTAAAAAAATGAGGTATTGACCTTATTTTTTTTATGATAGGTCTATTTATGCTCTTTAAAAAAGGTTTTGTGAGTTTTCTTCCAAAAATGCATCATTTTCCCGATATTTGACTTTGAATCTTTCAAATTTGGCATTTGAAGAAAACCGCTGAACATTGAATTGTATTTGTCTTTTTAAAAGCTACAAATTTGTTCTCTACAATTTTTTTGATAAAATGCACCATTTTTGAGTTATTCGCGAAAAATCGATTAAAAACGTGGATTTTTTCATCTAAAAGTTGTTACTTTCATTCGCGAATTTGAAAAATATCATTTTATAAGAAAAATGTATAGCACATTTTTTGTTTAGAATCACTTTTCTAATCGAAACCTGTAGTTAAAACGTAAAAAAAATTTTCACCCCGGAGATGGGGTGGCAACCACCCCCTAGGCTTTGGCGCACTTTGGTTCGATATAGATTTTGATCCTTAGGCTATTACCTACCTTCTGTTAAATTTCAAGTCAATCCGCGCCGCACGAAAAAATTGCGAGGTGAAATGCTACATTTCCTGGACTATAACTGGTTTGACAGCATAATAAAATCGTAGATTTATGTGTAGCTTTCAATTTTTATGAGTTCAGAATCCAGCAGCCCACTGAAGTATGGGATTTTTTATAATATAATTATTCGACAATCTTTTGTTGGCCAACCAGCTACAGCAGAATTGAGCCGAAATACATTATATTCCTATGTTCCGAATTTATTTCGTTCAATCTGTATATTATCCAATAAAAAACATTTACCTTACCGTAAAATTTTAGAAATGTCGAGTTATGATGTTAAAAAACTTTAGCTAGTAACAACATAGTGGTGTTTTTTTGTTACTATGTGCAAAAAAGTTTATTTGTTAACGTTGGAAATGTATGGTAGCTTTGAACTTAAAACGCAAAGGTTTACCCAAGGATAATCGAAAAACCCAATGTAACTACATTTAAAGGAAGTAATTCTTTGAATTGTCGGCAATAACTAAATTTTTAATTGTTGTAAAGTTTGAATGTGAGCTTCTGTTTTCATAGAACGCAAGCGCCGAACAATTACAAGTAGTCCTTTTGATATCTATGTCGTTAAAGTTCATTGGTAAAACCGATGAAGTTAGATCCCAGTCTGGGGAGATATTAGTTTAGAATTTTCTTAATTGAAATTCTTTTTTTTAATTAGTATATTGTTCATGTATTATTATAATAATATCTTATTGAGATGTATCTAAGAAAAGCAAGGGAATGTTATCTTTTTTTGTTAATGAAAATTATTATTAAAGTAGGTTAGTTGTTAATAGATATATCAGTCAAGTTAGTTATCTGTGATGTTGTATTGTTCTTGGTATCTGATTTAAGTAAGAAGTGGTATATATCGCTTAGATTCTTAATGTCACTCTTAACATTGATGGAAAAATCGTTAAGGAAAATATAAGACATTTAAATGAACTCTCTTTTAGATTTATTGTTCTCACGGTGGAGAATTGTAGTGTTCGTATAGTCCATGTGATGACCAGTGGAATGGACATGTTTGGCTAATGCAGAGCGGTCAGGGTGAAGTCGAGAATCACTTTTGTGTAGTGTAATACGTGATTTCAATAATTGAGATGTTTGGCCGATGTAGGAATTGTTGCAAGAGAGGCATGGAATGTTGTAAACAATATTACTAAGCCTATCTATGGGAGTCTTATCTTTTATCTTCGAATAAAGATTATTAATTGTTAGGGCTGATCTACAAGTCACATTAAGTTTAATGTTATTATTATTATTCGAAAAGCTATTTTCAAAACTTTTTAGAATCCTTGTTAACCCCGGAGTGATATCTCTGAAATAAGGTAATGAAAAATATTTATTGATAGGAGTATCCGAGACTGGGTTCCTACTTAAGACATCAGGATCAGCATTGTTAGTCACGATGGAAGGTGAAGTATCTTCGTTATGGATAGTGTTAAACAAAATCTTATTTACTAATGGTGTTGGATAAGAGTTTGAAATAAAAAGTTTCAGAAGGATTTGTAGGTTTTTTGTATGAAATGATGGATCGGATAGTTTAATTACTCTATTTTTCATCTGTTTGATTAAGTTGACTTTGGTAGAGTTATTATGGTAAGAGTGGTAGTTAAGGTATCTACCAGAATGTGTCGGTTTTTGATACCAATCTATTTTAATGTTGTTGATTTCCCTAATCATCCTTATGTCGAGAAAGGGGACGGAACAATTACCATCTTCCCTCTCTATAGTGAACTGGATGTAGGGGTCATAACTATTAAAGGTGTCTAATAGTTCATTTACCTTGTCATTGGGTATAGCCAAAATTATATCATCAACATATTTTTTAATAAATGGAATTTGAAAGGACAGTAAAGGAATGACTGAGTCTAACACATAATCCATAACGTAAGTTGAATGATAGGAGAAATCTTTGCTCCCATAGGGGTACCGAAAGTTTGTTGATAGAATTAACCATTATAAGATATATATATATATATATATATATATATATATATATATATATATATATATATATAATATACTTAAAATTTTTAAATTACGTTCTACAATTTACTTCTATGTACCTACTAAAATAAACCCTATTACTAAACAAATCTCGTACAATATTTGATCAAAATTTCAGCAATCACTAAAAGGTTTATACTCTGACCCTTACCCAGACACCCTTTATCGAATCACATATAATTCAAGCACTAAAATGTCAACCGAAGCATCAGAGTAGACAGAAAAAGTAGAGTTGACCTTATGGGTACAGCGGGCAACAAACGAGGTTATTTGGCTGATAGAGGGCGCCGTTAATCTCGGGACACTATTTGTTAAGATACATTGCACAGATAAGAAAATATTAGCCGGGATGCTCAGGGGGAAATCATTTAGACAAAGTGTTTAGTAAAAATATACTAGATATTTATGTAGGTAACGAAAAATATTATATCATTACTAGAATGATACAGGAATCCCATTCCTGGATAAAAAAAATATCTAATTTAAAACTCATAAAAAAATAAGTTTATGTTAAACATTAAAGAAAATGTTAAACATTATGCTGGCAACATAATTTACAGAGGTGTGTTGTGTTCGTATTGATAGGGAGGCTTCATCTGGGATAACCTGAAAACTTGAAACAGGGCTGGTTTAGTAACTCAGACCAAGTCTTAAATATGTAGGTACTTTGTATAACGTTTAGTTTTTTAAGAATATGATTACTTGCAGTTAAGCAGCATATTTCACTATAATCCAGTTTACTTCATCTTGTGCACAAGATGAAGAAGATCTCAGTTTTATGTTCAGAAAACTAGAAGAAGAATATAAAAACAACGGAATTGAAATAAACTTAGAGAAAACCGAATACCTAACAACAGAAAACAAGGATATGAGAAATCTAGAGATAGACGAGGGAAGACAAGTAAATGGAACAGATAAATTCAAGTATTTAGGAACCATAATATCGAACCAGGGAACAACAGAAGAAGATATAAACAACAGACTAAGACAAACAAGAAACTGTATAAGACAACTAAATTCAGTGCTGTGGGATAAGAATATTACGATAAAGACAAAAAAGAGAATATATAATATCCTGACAAGAAGTATCCTGACATATGGGTCCGAAAACTGGACAATAAACAAGAGAAATAGAGGTAGAATAAGAGCAGTAGAAATGGAGTTCCTGAGGAGAAGCTGTAGACTTACAAAAAGAGACAGAATTGAAAACGCAGAGATTAAGCGGAGAATGGGAGTGCAATCAGACATAATCGACTATATAGAGGAGAAGAGACTATCCTGGTACGGCTACGTCAGAAGAGCGGACAGAGGACGCTGGATAAACAAAATTACAGAATGGAGAGCGATCGGAAGAAGAAAGAGAGGAAGACCCCGAAGGTCATTCAGGGACGAAATCGACGAGGCTATGGAGAAAAGAACCCTTCGAGATGGAGACTGGAATGACAGGGAAAATTGGAGAACACGGTTGAGTGAAGGAAGACAGTGAAAACTGTGGAAATCCTTAGTAGTAGTAATCCAGTTTACTGTGGATTAATGATTGGTATATATACAGTAATTTTATAGGGTCTGCTTTCCAAGATCGGTTAAACAGGTGCCTAGACAAAAACAACAAAGTCTATGTAGATGCAATTATTTTTGTTCTAGTGCCGTCTCCACTAATGAAGGTCGGCTATAACTATTGCAAATTCGAGATTCTTAGCATCCCTCGACCATTAAAGGTCCGCCGCGCACTAGGGGCTATGTGATTGACCGTACCCTGCATGATAATTGTACCAGGAAAGTCTGACGATAATTAATGTAGTGGTTTCTTGTTTCCTTTTACATCCTTATGAAGTTGAACACTAATAGGTTCATCCGCCTTTGCAGTAAATTTCTTAACTTCAGGACAAAAAAGTGGCCTAACACTTACGAACTCACCCGACCGATGCCGTTGGTCAGTTAGTGGGCGATTGCTAATACCGGCAATCACTCGATGAAATCAAGCCTACAGGATTTTTTTTATTTTTCCCACAGCCTTAATCCAGTAATGACATTACTGCTGCCTAATACTTGGCTAAGCCTTATTTGTACCTGTCCTGCATGTTTGCAGAAATTTTCCCTATCAGCCATCGGGACGCGCCGTGTCGGAGTTGAGAACTTCCCCGCCTAGACTGTCTTACGCAAAGTACTGAAGTGCTCCTACTTAATTCAAAGCCCCTTTTTCACGCAAGTTGAGACCGGCCACGGTTGTCAAGTTTAGATGTAATAGAAACAAGAATTTGTTCGTCTTAATAAAATTACTGTTTGCTGATAAACAAAACATTTAGTTCTACCTATTCCTAGTTGATTTTAATCAAAAATAGAAACACAATAACTTGTATTACAGCAGTCCAGAATATCGAAGTAAATAACAGACAATTTCTACAATTTACCTGAATTTTATTGTGAACCAACTCGTTTTATATTCACCGATAAATATAAACATTTCTGAATTCCCAGATCGACATTCAGTGCAACAGGTGACTAGACAAACACATCAAAGTCTATTTTGATGCAATAACAACAAGAATTTGTTCATCTAAATATAATTACTGTTTGCTAATAAACAAAACGTCTAGTTCTACTTAATTCTAGTTGATTTTAATTAAAAATAAAAATACAATAACTTTACAGCAGTCTAGTTTTGTGAAAAAAAGCTACAAGAAAAGTTAAGTTTCGCATTGATTTTATATACATCTTATAATAGGTACCATATAATGTTGTGTACTTTGATAAAGATTATAAAACTATTACCAAGCTTACGTAAAAATAAAACAAAACAAAAACGATAGACACTCCATTTAAAAGTTGTCTAAATTCATTTCAACTTTAAACAACTTGAAATTTTGCTAAACTTGATTGAAAAACTTAAGATATCTTGAAGGATTTTCAATCTAAATGCAAATGCCTATGAAGTGATACCACTTAGGCAAACAATTCGACAACAGAGAACTTAGTCACCTCGGTAAAGAGATTAGAAAGGCCGTCTTGAGATACAACATCCGATAGATATCTTTTTTGTTTTAATTGAATTGTTTTAAAAGGAGTATATCCACTGGCGGGCACAGAATTTCCATTACCATGGAAATTTAGCCAGGAATATTGAATGGCAGACAGTTTGGACTGATTTGCGGCAAGCTTTATAGAGACAACCGAAAAAAATAAATCAAGACGATTTCGAGCTCAATGTGAATTATTTTGAATTATATTGAATTATAAAGATAATGAAGACAGTAATAAAGCGGATAAAAGTGATTTGGAGTCAAAATTAATTTTGTCATAAATAAGGTTAGACGGACAACTCTTTTTCATTTGTGAATTCATGATATAGTTATATATTTTGTAAGGTTAATAACTCTAACAGTTAAATGAGAAAACACCTTGAGGTTATTGTGATCTCATTTATATTCGCCGAAATTTAGATTTATTCCAAGATGTACATATTCACCAATCAATGCCAAATTTAACATCTATAAACTTTCTGTAATATTTTTCTCCATAAAAGACCTGCGTCTATAAAAGTGCTGTATTGACTAATATCAACAATAGCAACAAAATGATAACACTAATAGATGCTGTTTGTTTCAGCCATTAAAGCGTCACTACTAATCCAGAAATGGTACAGAAGATATATGGCTCGATTGGAAGTCAGACGAAGATACACTTGGACTATATTCCAAACGTTGGAATACGCTGGTGAACAAGATCAAGTTAAGGTAAGCATTGTTTCATTTATTAAATTCATTCATATTAGAAGTCAACTTCGACATAAAACATAAATTACAGACCAAAGTTTTACTAGTTATTTTTGAATAGATTAATGTTATTTTACTTTCTAAATTTTTAAAGATTTAAATTTTAAAACCTCTTTAACTTTAACTGTAAATTTAGAAAATTTTTCTCAAAAAGTACAGTTTAACTTGTACTTCAGCATATTTTCAGGAACATATTGATAATATGGGATATCTTTGGTTTCAAGAAAATCCATTTTAGTATCTTGATAAAGTATCCTTCCTACTAAGTTATATTCAGCTGCTACAAATGCCTGGCAGCACATTCAATATCAGAAAGATATTGGATGGATGGAAAGGTGATTTAGGCGCATTTCTGGTTGTTTCAGTTTAAGCAAGGACGTATCGTCACTGAGCAAATTGCACGATGTAAAAACATTAGGCACACTTTTAAAAATAAGTTCTTAAATTAGCAATCTGGGTTTTGAACTGCTCTATTTTAATATTTATGATAAGTAATATTTCGTTGTATCCTAGATTTTTTGAATTAACAAAATATAGCCATGTGTTTGTTGGAGATATCGCTTTTTATAAAAAAAGATGGGAGATATTAACTTTTGTCAAACTAACAATATCTTAGAAATAAAAAATATTAAACGGTACCCACTAAAATAAAAAAAATTAAGGAGAACAAAAAATTTAGAAGTGAACATATTTTGGCTCATCCTCCAAGAAATCACATTCGCCATCATGGTAGTTGTGGGTTTCTGGATCTGGATCACTAGTAACTTTGTGTTGAAGAGCATTAATATATCAATGAAGATCAGGGATCTCTTTCCAATTTTGTCCAAAGTGGGTTTGCAATATATGAAGGACATTTTTTTCTCTTGTCACGGAATGAGATATGATTTGGGAAAGAGTCTGAAGAAAATCATTTTTATTTTTTTTACCACGTTTCTAAAACTCATTTCAAGGCTTTTAATATCGTATATCACCCAGTCTTGTACCAGTTTCTGTACAGAGCCAAGCTCTTCGTTTCTTCGCTCGAGATGATGGTATCAGTTTTTTCAAGCGCTTCTCCACACGGCCTAAAGCTCGATCAGCTGGAAGAAAACTGTGGCCACGAGTCGAAAAGATAACATGAATTTTCTGTATATTCTCTGGAGCCTCATGTTTAAGCCAATGGCAAAAAAACATTAACAATATGAGCATTTTTATTTTGGCCAGCGCAATCATCACAAAACAACGATACTACAGAAAAATACGAAAGATCTTGGCGTCTTAAAACGCCACTGGAAAAAAAGTACTGATAATCTCAGACAGCGTGGCATGGCGTGGCTATGCTACATACTGTCAGTGCGACCCGTGAGTAGTTTTAGAACTACTATGACGAATATATTTTGCTTCACGAAACAACATCTAGTTCTAGAGGATGCTTCTAACCTAACCTAACCTAACCAAACCAGAGTAGTAGAGGGATAGTTCTGCAGGCCGGAGTATTTATGCAGTTTTGTAAAACAAAAACTAATTTTAATGGTTAGCTAAAGAAGGAGTTGTTAAGTTTTGTATAAAAAAAAGTGAACACGGGGTAAAGATTTTTGAGTGGATTAACTAAGTTTTGTGGCAGAAACGTGATTGTTAGGCTTATTTTAAATGGGAAATGTTAACTTTTAACACATGAGACTTATAGACAAGATCTTAGGCAGACCAAACTCTCAACTTCTTTCAACAAAAAATGTATTTTAGCCGGAAAAATGGATTTATGCAGTTTTGTAAAAAAGCTCTTAATATATATATATATATATTATATATATATATATATATATATATATATATATATATATATATATATATTCTCTCTAATTTTCTTAACCATCGTACATCGTTTAGCGTTACTTGTCAATAACAGATTAATTGCCGATAACCTTGATGAACTAATTGCCGAACTGCTTTTTACTCGAACATTGTAAATTACTTGTTTGATACAAAAACATTGTTTCTAGCACAACTGCCATTTAACAATACATTAAACGGGAAATAGGGATGAAACCATGCGTAACATGACAGGAATCTAGTAATCGATCATGTTTAAAATCCGTATTTTCGTTTATAGTAATGGATGTAGGGTGATTTACAACATAACCTATATAGCAGTCACGTTGATTTACGGACAGATTCGAAGAGTTCGGTCGCTACTTTGTCTGATTATGTTAAACATATATTTATGTAGGTCATGGCCTATGTATATGAAAAGTGCAAACTTTAGAGAGGCCACTCCAATGACTAGTATCCGGGTACATTGTACCCGAATAAACGGGTATAAACATATATATATATATATATATATATATATATATATATATATATATATATATATACATATATATATATATGAAGGGATGCTCTTTTGCTGGTAAGACTAAACCATCAATATCTACGGTAAATGCCCAACTGATAGTGACGAATATGTTGCAGCTGATCTAAAAATCAGCCGGTTGTGCCAACAATTCATTTAAATGAATAAGAAAATCTGATTTTAAATTAACCCAAGAAATACTGGTTTTTTAATATTTTAATGATTTTTAATAACGACAAAATGTCAAACGGCACTGAGGTCTCAATTTGCCTAGTCTAGCATAGCAGGATTTGTTGTATTTATATGTAAGACGATACTAGTACGTCACGAGTGAGGGAAGTAGACAGACTGACACTCCGAACTCGAAAGAAATCGTATCACTCTTGAAAATGGCTCCAAAATGGGCGCCGAAACGTCGAGTAATAAATTCTCAATGCAGTTCTTCCCGAGAACTATAGAAGAGATGCGTTAAATTATTGATAAAATAAAAAATATATAACTTATCTTTGTTTCTCTCTTTAAAGGATTATAGTAACCCAAAAATAGTTGAAGAAATTTTTAAAAATTTCTAAAGAGTTTACCTAGCCCCACGGTGTTGCCTGACCAGCTGAACGGCTGTGTTGGCTAGCCTCTCTCAAATTCTAGTGAATTTATCCTTATATACGATCCTCAACCAATTTTATTTTAAAGTTAACTTGTTACCTATTTCTGTGTTAAGCGTAAAACCTCAAAAATGTGTTTCATATTTGCCATATTTCAGGTATTTTGGATTCCAATCAACATTGATTTAGAAGATGTGCCATTCTATTTGTAATAAGAATATACTCGGGTGGCTTTTCTATTCTTTAATATTGTGATCATCTCTATAAGTTCTTGAATTATTATATGGCCAATTCCATATGAAGATCGGTCTTTTAAATACTCTGTATGTAATTTTAAAATGTAATTTCTAGGGTCATACCAAATTCTCATTGTTTTGCAGCAACCGTTATTCGTTTTTTATTCTTGTTACGTTCCAAATTTAAAGTAGAAAGTCCCACCTCTATTTTATCAAAATTCAAATAAGTCAAGACGTGTAAGAGCGGTTGCCTATAATATATTATAAGCAAGTTGGCGAAAATAAAATTATTAATTTTCAAATAGGGATAATGTCTGGCAAATTGTGCTGAACTTAAGGGAAAACGTCCTGTTTTTTAAGAAACTTATTTAGATCGTTCTTTTTAGAGTCATCTTGGAAGAATTGAAATCATAAAATTGAAATGTTTGAATCTCGGTATTATTCGGTGACCTCCGTGTGTCAAGTCGAGTGCTCGGAAAGACGACGGAAAGGGACTGATTCTTGGTCTGACAGTGTTACTGATAGGTTGGGCTAGATTAAAAAACGGAATTTTGGTTTTTGCTGCTGTTCCATGTGGGATCTGAAGTAGTCCGAACCGTGTGGATATTCAAGGGGATTTGCTGCCTTCGTGGAAGGGTTTTTTTGGAAAATCCACAATTTTGCTAAAGAAAAGCGGATCTACAGTACACGTGAATACCGGGAGTCGCATTTAGAACAAGAAATTAGCCTTAATCACGAGTCCAAATAGCCGACTACGTTTCGGTCCAATTTGGGATATTTCAAACCCCTAATCTGGCTAAGAACGGTTTTGCTGTTTTGCTGTTTTGCTCTTTTGCTGTTTTGCTGTTTTGATGTTTTGCTGTTTTGCTGTTTGCTGTTTTGTTGGTTTGTTTGGTTTTTTTCCTGCTTCTTTTTCTTCTTATTTTTCCGTCTGGCTGTAATTTTCAACTTCGCAACATTGTCACACAAGTCTATGTACATCGGCAATCGTATGGGGATTTTGGATTGGAGACACACTGAACTGTAACTGGATTTCCACGCGGTGAAGTATATGAAAATTCAAGGTATGGATCGATAATTAATTTTTAACGGAAGATTTAAGCGCCGTCTAATTTGTTTACGGAATACAATAGTTTTTTTAAAGATTACTTGCTGTTAGTTTTTATTTTAATATTTACAAATACTTTACAGTTTTTTTTAAGATTATTTGCGGTTTATTTTATAAGTTAAATATTTACACATACCTATTTTGTTTTTGTAAACTGCGTCTAGGGGGGGTTATATACTTGAGATTTATTTTTTTATATTATTCCCTGCGCACGCACTTGAGCTCACGTGGTGTCTTATTTGCGTTAATTATTTTTTTTTAATCGGTATTGAACCGCACACCCCTTAGCGTCCGGTACTTTTGATATGTCTTACCTTTTATTTTGTTCTGTTAAATAGAAATAACTTATGAATTTTTGTTAGGCAAGTAGAAGCCGCATTTTTATATTATTTCTTTATTACGCCTATGGTAAAGTTAAATAATATTGTAATATGTATTTATTTTCAACTATCTTGGGAATCTATTTATTAAAATTGACTAAATTCTAATCTGACAATTTTATTTATTTTTTTTATGTATTCAGGTTGTATATTGTTACTTAGTATTTTAGTAGTAGACCTATTGCTACGTTGGTGGTTTATTGCATAGTAACGTAGGGAAGGCTGTGGGCCAATTTACCTGGCGCCCCTGATATAACTTCGATTTTTTTTTGTTTTGTGGACCGCACGACCATCTCCACTGTTTTGTCTAGCCGCGAACCATTCCCAGACTGTCACCGTATAGTACTTTTCTTTCCGGATGTACGTCTGATTTATATTTGGTACATTTTGTAACTTTTTTTATAGATTCGGTTTTGTACGCCACATTCTATTCATTTTGTGAACGATTGTTTTTGTTCCAGGTGAATAGTTTTTAATTTGACTAATAAACTTTTCCAGTGAATGCTAATATGTTTGCCCTAATTTTATATTTCTTTGTTTTTTGCTGCTACCTAAGTTTACAACTTATTATGACATGCCCATTTTTTTTCAATGATTAAATTTATAATTGACGATTTCATTGTCATAATCCCTTTCTGCTTTTAAGTCAACTAAGTAACTAACACTCCCTAAGTCAACTATCTTATCAATACAATACAATCCCACCTATAAGTCTACAAACAAAGCACAATTTGGCGGTTGAACATCATAGAGAAATATACAAAAGTACACTTCCACACGTACACACATCAATAGGTTTGTTTTTGCAGTACAGTAGAACCTCGATTATCCGTCTCTCTATTAACCGTCACCTCTGTTAACCGTCAGGGTCCATACCTAAGTAATATTGAGAAAAATAAGTAACAATTTAATCATCAATTCATTTTGTTTGAGCATTGCGATAAGCCAAAACGAAATTCGTTGAAATGTACACGTGAAGTTATGTCACCACCGCATTTTTTTCTGTAAATATATTGTTCTTATTGAAGGCTCTGGATTAAATTTCAATTTAAATAGGTAATAATAAATGATATTGTGCATTTAGAGTTTCATTTTTAGAATCGCAAACCGAAAATAATAACGCAGAACACAATAATTATTACAGTCAATATCTGTGAATCACTCGACACGGCACGACACGACACAACATAAAATTGAATGGCAATCCTTCATTCAAAGGAAGCAGCGGTTGGTTGGAAAAGTTCAATGATGAACTGAATGAAACTGGTTTAGCTACAAAACATTTTCAACGAAACCACTCGCTGCACTGTCTGAAAAATATGCATCCGGATTTAAAACGCAAAAGCAACGAATCACAGCAATGATATGTTTAAATGCAAGTGGTGACCATCGTCTTCCTATTTTATTAATTGGTACTGCAAAAAAACACGTTGTTTCAAGGGCATAAATGTGAACGCGCTTTCCGTTAACTATTACACACAACATAATGCATTTTACAGGAAATATTCGCTGACTGGTTTTTGGTTTTTTAAGTTTTTATACCGGACTTTATACTTGCAAGCCAAACATTTCAAAAACCAAAGGCGATTCTCATTTTGGACAATACACCTGCCCATCCTGAAGCCGGTATGCTGCGAAGTGACAATGAAAATATCAAGTGCTCTTTTCTGTTTGCGAATACATCATTGATACAGCCAACAGATCAAATACATCAAATACAGAACAATACAGAAAAAATGTATTCAAAACCTAGTTATGGAAGAGGAATATTCTTTACCAGAATACTACTGGAAAGCGTGCAATTTAAAACACGCAGTAGACAATGCTGTGGATGCTTGGGCTGATGTTCCGGAAGTAACGCTGGAAAGTGCGAGGAATAAATTATGGCCTGAATCAACTCAAGATGAAAATGTGCTCGTGACAGCCGAGTGTGATGCGGTAACAAATGCAGTTATAGCTGAATCAACTGTTTTGTTTTTGTTGTCTAAATATGACATGAACGAGTGGTTAATTTATGATGAGGACGCAAACGGCTATCGATTGCTAACAGATAATGAAATCGTTGATGATGCTATTGCAACTCACAAAGATTTGCGTAAGGAAGCTAGAGAAGCTGCATCGCACATACAACAATTCACCAAGTGGTATTCTCGGCAAGAACAACCAAATAAAGTAGATTTGATGATTTTACGTCGATTAAGAAATTTTACCGTTGCAAAATGTGAAGTAACAATAAAACCTTCAAAGATGTCGGAATATTTTAAATCACATTGATTCGACTGTACTAACATAAATCCATCTAATATTGTCAAATAAAACATACAAACATACAAAAAATTTGAGAGTTATACTATGAATTTTTTTTAATGTTCTATTAACCGTCTTTTCGTTTATCCGTCATATCCTTGGTCCGGTGCCCTGACGGATAATATAAATATAAATACAATGTAAATATAAAATATATTGTAAATATTTTTCACTAAGTTATATTGAACTGATTATTTATTGGTTATTTTTCAATTCCAACGTTTGGTGTATTTACATTGATTATTCTTTATTGAATAAATTTTTGGACTAAATATCCAACATGGTAATTATACGTGATATAACTATGATTAAATAACTTATGAAGTAAAAAAATTTATTTCAGGAATCTTCTAAAAGTTCTTCTTCTGATGAAGAGGTGTTTGATATTGAAGAATTGTCGTCGGATGACGATTTGTTACAAATTCTAGATGAACGTATAAGGCCTAAAATAAGGATTATATTGAAGAAACGGTGTCATGTTACAACGATTGTGAATTTATTGAACACTTTCGTGTTAGTCGTACGGTTGCTGAAGATATTGCGAACCACTTCAGAAATTCACAATATTTTCATTATCAAGCGGGAGGCAATGGAAAGCTTGGAGAATATGAACAAACATTAATATATTTATGGTTCGTTGGTCACCAGACTGCATCTTTCAGAGATATAACTGATAGATTCGATATTGCTATCAGCACTCTTTTTAAATTAATTAGAAAGTTAACATATTTTCTGAGCAATATGGCCCCTCAAGTAATTAAATGGTCATCAGGTGAAGAGAAAATAGAAATTGAGAGTAAACTTTGGGCAAAACAATTTTCCAGGTGTTATTGGAGTAATTGATGGGAGTCACATTAAAATAGACAAACCAACAAATGATCCAGACTCATACTTAAATAGAAAACATTATTATTCTATTCAGGTAATCACATACTAATACATATCTTATAAACTTAAAAACTGACTAGAATTTTTATATATATTTTTAGTTGCAAGTAGTTTGTGACCACCAAAGAAGAATAAGGGACTTATTTGTCGGTTATCCAGGATCAGTACATGACAGCAGAGTTTTCAGAACTTCACCATTAGCTGAGACTATGGTTGTAAAGTGTGCAGATTATTTTATTTTAGGGGATAGTGGTTATCCATGTTTGCCCAATCTCCTAACTCCTTTTAAAGATAGAGGTAACTTAACAAGAAGACAGTTAAATTACAACATGAAATTAAGCAAAAATAGATATGTAGTTGAACACTGTTTTGGTCTACTTAAGCAGAAATTCCGTCAGTTGTATCATGTAAAATTAAGAGCTGTACCAGATATAATACATTTTATAAGAGCATGTTGTGTTCTTCATAATATGACAATCGAAGACCAATTTGAATATGAGGCAGAAAATATTGATGAAAATATTTTACCATTTAATTTGGACATTGATGAGAATCATGCAGACAGAAATGGAATGGAAAGAAGAAATGAAATCATGAATTTGTTACCTATGTAAATAAATCATGTTCATTACAAATTTTTTTTAATATTCTGAAATATTTTAATCTCTTCTATGTAGACTGTAAAACATGTATTACTTAAAGTATGATGTATTTAAAACATATTTTTAAGTTTTAGAGTTAATATATGTATATTCTTTTTATTTGTTACACATTCAATTTGTATAAAATAAAAATATAACTCTGATGCTTCTTTATTAAAAAAAAACCTGTTACAAACTTAACCTTAAATTTACTTTCCTAAAAATTAAAGTATTTCAGTAGGTAAAGATTCTTTTGATACTAAATATTTGCTAAGTATTTCGTTCGTCTTCTCTCTCAGTTTATTTTGTTTTTCTTATTTCTAAAAGTCTTTCTTCTTCAAACAGTTTCTTTGTTTGGTTTTTTTCTTTCATCACTTCTAATCCTTCTTTGTGAATTTTTAGCAGTTCTGTATAAAATTCCTTTTTGTCGTCACACATCTTTTGGAGAATATTGTTTTTGCTAACTGGTTTCTCTCTCTTTATTTTAAGTGATTTTAGTGTAGAACTAAGAACATTGGTTATAGTTGTTGCTACATCTTCAGGCTTTTCATCTATGCGATGTGGAACTGTTTCATTAGATATCAGCAATTCAGGATTGACATTTCTTTTTTGCCCAAATATCTCATCTAGTTCATTACTATATTCAAATGTTTTGCGGCCTCTTTTTCGCTGTTTTTTTACTCTCATCTATATATTTCTTATAATTTCTTTCAATTACTCGCCATCTATTTTCGCAGTGACATGATCAATTAAGATTGTAGTTATTTGTTGTTTTGCTACCTTTGCCCACATAATTTTCATGGATTTCATTTGTAAACTCCCTACCCTATCTCTGTATTTTTTATAAAAATCTATTAATGACAGTGTCTGGTTGTGGGTCCAAGATATACTGACTGAAACACTTGTCGATGGACTTTGGTTTACAATTATAAACTCTTGTAAATCTGAAACAAATGTAACCTTTAAATGCCGTTTAGAAAAATGTGTTTCATTATTTTGTTAAACTTTCACTTTAGACGAAGTTATTGTTTTGAAAAAAAGTAAGTAGTACTTACCTTCCATATTAGAAGTCTATTTGTTTGATTACAAAAATTATGAATCTCGATATTAACCAAAAATATTAGGTTAGGTTAGATTAATTTAATTTCGATAATCAGCAAATCGTTCGTGCAGCATAAATTTTGACAACGGTCAGAAAACAGTCTAATTTCACGTCTGCGCAGAGTGCATAGTTTACAAACGGTAAGCAAACCACTGCAGAAACAAACCTTATAAGAACAACTTCGCGACGATGCCCTGAACTGCAATTTGCGTAAAAAAAGTTAACTTAGAACTAATCTAATATAGAGAGTGGCCGTATTAAAGGTAAGACATTCCTTTCATGTATTTTTTGCTTTGAGCGAAACATATAACATGAAAATACTGTTGATGTCAATGTAGAGGCGACGTTGATTGATGCTTTCAAGTAGCTTCAGGAAATTACTTCGACTTTACGTTTCTACTTTCTATACGGTAGTAAATTGAATTGAATTTACAAAAAAACTGAATTTTATGAAATAAAAAGGTGTAATCGGTAATTCCCTAAACGGTAATTTTAGAAGGGAAAAGACGTTAACAAATAAAAAAAAATGTGATTTTTATAGCGTTAAAAATTTTTATGTTGTATTGCACAGTTGTCTATTAAATGTAAAACATGTAGCGAAATTACAGGAAAACATCACGAAAATAAAAATGAAAAAGGATTAGCTGTCGAATCAAACTTTGTTAAGAGGAGTTTTTAATTAGCTATACAACGCTGTTCTGTTTTATACATTTCAGAGAAAAAATTTCTAATAGTGTTTTTTGTCACCACAGCAACTCATAAAAGAAGAGTATTATAATGATTTAATCATATTTGCACTTAATATTGACAAAAAATGACCAATTTTGCAGATGTAAGATCTTTCTAATGCATCGCTTATTGTTCATTGCCAACTTAATTGTCGTGATTCTATACCTCCATCGATATAATTTTTAACTTTGGTTTACGTTTAATTTCATCATTTCTTATATGGTCCAATCAAAAAACTCTTAGTGGAAAATATATGTGTAGTACTTTCACATTATTTTTCGGTTAAAGATGAAAATGGATGAAAAGTAAAATGTTCAGTTATCGATCGCAAATATCCAACAAACACAATACTACCAGAAAACACAATAAAGGTAAAAGTAGAAGAAGAATGATTTTACCTAATTGAAACTGGTAATGTGATCCGATAGGGGAGTTCTATTAGCCGTTTATTATTATTAACGAAATAATAAATAAATTAAGAACGAAAAAGAATATTAAATGGGGGGAAAACAACTTTAACAACAACAGTACAATTACAACAGTAATCTGCTATGCAGACGATCTCTTAAAGATGATTTACAACGTTCCTACCTAAACCAAAGCGCTGCAACAATTTAATGTATATGTATATATGAAAGGGGTTCCTACAGCTGTTGCTGTCTTTCTTCTCTCAATCATTTTCTCCATTCTTCTTTATCTTCCCATTCTCCGCCTTCCAATCCTCTTCTTTCCATGGCTTCATCTACCTCATCTTTAAAAGATCTTCTTGGTCTACCTCTTTTGCGTTTTTTCTATGGGGCTCCACTCTGTTATTTTTGCTATCCGTCAGTTTGGGTCTGTTCGTCTGACATGACCACGTTAATTTTTTTCTTCAATGTAATTTAAGGTGTCTTTCTTTATCTCCATTCGTCTTTTGATTTAGTCGTTAGTTATTTTGTCCATTCTGGAAACTCTGCAGCTTCTTCTCCAGTTGTTCATTTCTGTGGCCTTTGTTTTGTTTCAGCTGCTTTTTTTAAGACCCAATTTTCTGCTCCATATGTTAGAATGCTGCGAATCATCGTGTTACAAATTCTTTTTTTGTTATTTTTTGTTATGTGTCTGTCCCATAGGATTGGATTCAATTGTCTTATAGAGTTTCTGGTTTGATCCACTCGATTTTTAATTTCTTCTTCTGTAGTACCTTTATTTGATATAATAAACCCAGGTATTTAAATTTATCGGACCCCTTTATTTCACGCCTGTCATCCACTTCCAGGTTTCTTGTTTGTTTTGTGTTGTATTCAGATATTCTGTTTGTTAATATTTATTTCCAGACCATTTATATTATATTCTTCTTCCAGTTTTCTATATATATATATATATATATATATATATATATATATATATATATATATAATATATATATATATATATATATATATTATATATATCGCCGAAAGTTTTCGCCAAAGAGAATTAATTTGGCTTCTTCAGGGCTAAAAGAGAATAAATTATAATTAGCTACCATATATTATCTAATAGAAAACACATTTATCTAACCGTAAATTTTAGAAATGTCGGGTTAGGATGTTAAAAAACTTAGCTAGTAACAACATAGTGGTGTTCTTTGTTACTATGTGCAAAAAAGTTTTTTTTAACGTTGGAATGTATGGATGTATGGTAGCTTTGAACTTAAAACGCAAAGGTTTACCCAAGGTTAATCGAAAAAACCCAATGTAACTACATTTAAAAGGAAGTAATTCTTTGAATTGTCGGCAATAACTAAATTTTTGATTGTTATAAAGTTTGAATGTGAGGTTCTGTTTTCTCTGAACGCAAGCGCTGACAATTATAAGTAGTGCCTTTGAATATTTATGTCGTTAAGGTTCATTGGTAAAACCGATGAAGTTAGATTCCAGTTTGGGGAGATATTATTTTAGAATTTTCTTAATTGAAATTCTTTTTTAATTAGTATATTGTTTATGTATTATTATAATAATATCTTATTGAGATGTATCTAAGAAAAGCAAGGAAATGTTATCTTTTTTAGTTAATGAAAATTATTATTAAAGTAGGTTAGTTGTTAATAGATATATCAGTTAAGTTAGTTATCTGTGATGTTGTATTGTTCTTGGTATCTGATTTAAGTAAGAAGTGGTATATATCGCTTAGATTCTTAATGTCACTCTTAACATTGATGGAAAAATCGTTAAGGAAAATATAAGACATTTCAATGAACTCTCTTTTAGATTTATTGTTCTCACGGTGGAGAATTGTAGTGTTCGTATAGTCCATAAGATGACCAGTGGAATGGACATGTTTGGCTAATGCACAGCGGTCAGGGTGAAGGTGTGAATCACTTTTGTGTAGTGTAATACGTGATTTCAATAATTGAGATGTTTGGCCGATGTAGGAATTGCTGCAAGAGAGGCATGGAATGTTGTAGACAATATTACTAAGCCTATCTATGGGAGTCTTATCTTTTATCTTCGAATAAAGATTATTAATTGTTAGAGCTGATCTAAAAGCCACATTAAGTTTAATGTTATTATTATTACTCCCAAAGCTATTTTCAACATTTTTCAGGATCCTTGTTAACCCCGGAGTGATATCTCTGAAATAGGGTAATGAAAAATATTTATTGATAGGAGTATTCGAGACTGGGTTCCCACTTAAGACATCAGGATCAGCATTGTTAGTCACGATAGAAGGTGAAGTATCTTCGTTATGGATAGTGTTAAACAAAATCTTATTTACTAATGGTGTTGGATAAGAGTTTGAAATAAAAAGTTTCAGAAGGATGTGTAGGTTTTTTGTATGAAATGAGGGATCTGATAGTTTAATTACTCTATTTTTCATCTGTTTTATTAAGTTGACTTTGGTAGAATTATTATGGCAAGAGTGGTAGTTAAGGTATCTACCAGAATGGGTCGGTTTTTGATACCAATCTATTTTAATGTTGTTGTTTTCCCTAATCATCCTTATGTCGAGAAAGGAGACGGAACAATTACAATCTTCCCTCTCTATAGTGAACTGGATGTAGGGGTCATAACTATTAAAAGTATCTAATAGTTTATCTACCTTGTCACTGTGTATAGCCAAAATTATATCATCAACATATTTTTTAATAAATGGAATTTGAAAGGATAGTAAAGTAATGACTGAGTCTAACACATAATCCATAACGTAAGTTGCAATGATAGGAGAAATCTTTGCTCCCATAGGGGTACCGAAAGTTTGTTAATAGAATTTACCATTAAAAAAGAAGTAAGTGTTATTAAAGAGAAATTCGACGATACTGATGAATCTGTCATAAGACATGGAACAACAACCTCTAATACGGTCCCAGTTGATCTCTAATAATGTCAAACATATTCCTAAATGAACGTTGCTGAATAAGGATACAACGTCAAGGCTAACGAGGACATAATTTGATGGTAATATGTAACCATTATTTACCATCTCAAAAGAATCTTTGATGTAATATTGAATTTCATAATTATATGCATTAGTAAGTATGTCTGTAACAAAAGCTGAGATATTTTCAGTGGGAGTTTCAATGGAAGCTACTATGGGACGAACAGATAGTGTTGGTTTGTGGATTTTTGGCAATATTTATATATATATATATATATATATATATATATATATATATATATATATATATATATATATATATATATATATCAATTTTGGCAATTTTGGCACTATATATATATATATATATATATATATATATATATCAATCTTAATCTACTTATTTTCTATTTATTAATCTCTATGTTTATTAATATATAGTATTTATTAAGATATTCAAATTTGTCTTAATTTATTTATCTATTTAAATAAGTTCTGAATCTGACTCTAAAGTCAATATAAGGACTTAGAGGAGATATTTTTTAATTATTTTAATTATTTTAATTTTCCTGTAAATCTATTCAAATCTTTGTTTAATCTATCTTCTAATCTAGCTCTGATTCAATCTAAGGACTCAGAGGAGTCTGATTTAATAAAAATTTCTTTCAAAATATAATCTTCCTAATTCTAGGTAATAATAAAAATCGCTTACAGGATAAAGGCTTCTGGGTGAAGTCTGCAGACGGTTTCCTTGGGGCTGGTTCTTGGAACAGTGGACAAACACTTAATAGTAACGGGATCTATAAAGACTTTTCTACATCCTACTGATTGCGCCAACTATGAATGTTCTTGGGAAAAACACTTTTAAAAATTTTAGTAACAACACAATAAATTAAAATCAAACTGAAAAATATTGATTTTTAAATGGTGTTTTATAATTTTATAATTGCTGACCTTGCTGTCCAATACTTCGCAATTCAGTCCAGAATGTTCAATCGGTAGCCCCATGTTGAATCCACGTGGTAGAATTGACTGGATGGTAGCGGTCATTTCACTGTAACTCGCACAACGCTGTTGGTTTAAAGTGTCAGTTGTGTGTGTTTTTAAAGCATACGTCGATAGATATATTGTTATAATATACATATAATTACTTTTCAAACCAGTGTCATTGCACGCTATATATATTTTGTTTAAAATTTTTATTTTATTTAAAAAATAAATAAACCAATTAAAATCAAAATAAAAATATTTCTGTTAAGTTTATTAATTAAAATAAACTCTGTACTGTGCACGCCTATGATTTACTAAGTGAATACATTTCTATCACTTTAATGTGCTGTCAAACATTAAAAAATACATTAGAGCAACTTTTTCTTTAAATATGAGTATAATATATATAATATAAATTTGCACAGGATGTCATTAAGATTTGGTCATCATACCAGAAAGATCTACTTTCTTTATTCACAACTGAATAAACTTGTTTGATAGGTTGCTTTTCTAAAATTACTTTATAAATTATGGTATCGCGTTATTGTCCAACTTCACAAAAGAGTTGAAACATTAAAATGCTAATAGCATAGGTACAATAAAAGATGCCGTAAATAATATTCTACCAATAGCATTATTCTTTTATGTATTACAAAATAATAAAACTATAATAAAACTTTGTATAGCGTGTTTCAAGCAAATTTTAAATTTTGTTGCATACAGTCAATAAAAAAGGTCAAATGTCATCATATTTTGATACGCCATTTTATAGCAGTCATTATATGTTGCCATTTCATTAAAACTGGTAAAAATAGCGAATTTTTATTGTACTGCTCTAATTGACTGCTGTAGTTTGTGTTTAATAGTTCTTTATGCGCAGTTTTACAAGTTTTCAACAGCATTGTGAGCTTTTAATAGTAAATTATCATTTTTAAAAAGCATCATGCAAACATACAATGCTCCACAAAATTATCGTAGGTAACACTTCTTGAGGAGTTATAACACTTTTTAAGAAAGACGGTTTTTCTTATGTGATTGTCGATTCGTTTTCGAATGTTGGCCATCATGGTTACTTTTACTGTGTTGGCGGCAGTTGTAACATTTATAACTGCTTACAGCGGGTTAAGCGGGTGAAACCTCAATACTCCGGGAGTATTGGATTTTAGGAAGTGTAGAACTTCCAAATTCCAGAAGAACTGGAAGAGAGGTGATGAAAATACTAAAGATATGGCTATCATATGGCGATCAAAATTATATTTTATCAAAATGTAGTCACTTGATCATATGCATATGAAAAGTTAACAAAATAGATAGTAACAAAAAAAATTACACAGTCAAACAACTTATCTTTACAGCCCCATAAGTCCATAGGAAAATTCCTCTTGGCACGGTTACAACAGTTTTTGGCTGTAAGGACAAACACAGGGGAGTCTAATTTAGTCAAACCAGGCACTGGTCTATCTGCTCCGAGAAATCGGTAACTCCATAACCAAGTTGTTAACTATTTAAGGATTCAAAGTTACTAATATCCTTGAGGGAATATTCTCAAGAGAATACTCTCAAGTGAAGTGACGGAATCTAAAAAGGTTATGTAATTTAATAAATGCAATTCAATAGGTGTAGCAGCATGGATTGACTGCACCAAAACAAAACATCAAAACAGGTTAAGTCAACATGTCAAAATTTCCGAAGTTCATTTCGTAGACGTGACAGGCTTGCGCCATGAAATGAACACGCGCAGAACACAGAAGGCTGTAGAAACCTTGTATATTCCACCAAAAAAAGTTAGAGAAAAAAAGAACCAAAAAACTTACTGATAAGATATGGAATAGATCGGAATTTAAGTTTGACTATATAAAAAATGACCTTATGTTCTTTGCGCGTGAATGAAGGAAATTTTAAATTTAAATTATTTCGGAACTCAAAAATAAATCTATTAAGAAATACTAAACTGCAAGGATAAATTTGATTATATGATAAAGAGATAATACGTATGAAATGATTTACTTACATGGAGCCGCAGCACGCCAAAAAAATCTTCCTTTTATGTGAAACTCTTATAAATATTGATTTTAAAAATTAATTATTATTATATCTATTTTATTTATGAATTAATTTATTCTTCCCCAAATTATTTTCCTTGTTCCAATTCCGTCACTTTGAAGGTGAAAAAATTTCACCGGTTGGCGTGTCTGCGTTCACGAGTTCTGACCAAAACTGATCGTTCTCGTACAGACTCGTCCAATCTTCCTTTTTAAGAGACTACTGCGCGTGTGGGGAAAAATATCCATTTAAAAATCGATCGCTGGCGGAACACAAAAATTTTCGTGAGGGGTTAATCAGTAGCGTAAACGCTACACGGGGACTGAACAATTACTGAGCTTAGGGATAGGATAAGCAAAAAAATGAAACGTTTGCGAACGGCTACTTGTGTTTTGGTTGGAGAGCAAGTTCGTGCATAAGTATTCCATATTTTTGAGCACTGGGATAACTAACTACGAAAAAGAAATGAAGAAATACTTATAGAGATGACCCGGGCAACACTATATAAGAAGATGTCGGAACTATTTAAAATTAGTACAATCTTTAAAAAAACTATTTGCTGCTTAGAAGGATTTTTGTTCGAATATCTTTTTTAAAGAAATATTTTTTTAACTTCTAGTTTAAGAAAATAGTTTTTATATACATATTTATTTTTATTGTACATAAAAAGTTAATATAAAAAAATCCAAATT
This sequence comes from Diabrotica balteata, assembly GCA_918026665.1. Classification (NCBI taxonomy): domain Eukaryota; kingdom Metazoa; phylum Arthropoda; class Insecta; order Coleoptera; family Chrysomelidae; genus Diabrotica; species Diabrotica balteata. The sequence goes on along the minus strand of OU898276.1, from coordinate 193,795,801 downwards.
TATCAACATTACATTGAGTTAAACGTTCTAACAAAACAGAAATAAAACTATGGTTATGTACAAAATGGCGGAAAGATGTACTAACCGTCATATATCAAAATAAAATACCAAACTTTTCCGAATTAATAATTAATTACCAATGGTTAATCTTTTTTAAAAGAAACTAAAATATGACAGTTAACTGATCTATAAAACTTATATTTATAAACTTATGAAATTGACATGGGAGCAAATATTTTTGCATTAACCATAGATGTTTATTTAGAAAAATTTTAATAAAACTACCTGCTTCACTGGCTAATTATTTCATTTTAAATTATTAAAAATAAATTTTGTTACCCTACATTTGAATAAAAAACATTGTCCCACAAACTTTAAACAATCAAAACCTGACCTTTGGAAGATACAAATTGGATGAAGACTGAACAAATCCTGGGAGAAATCAAATCAAATACCAAAACTGGACTTCAGGTTATCCTGAATGATAACAATATGTGATTATTTAAACTCTGCTACTTATTTTCTACTTAAAACTATGTCGGCTCTCTTAGCCCTCAGGACGATGTTATCAAATCCCTTGTGACAGGATAGAACATACAACAAAATGGTGATTAACTCATTTTACAAAGATTGTCACATGGCATAGTGAGCTTAAATCACCTTCTTGAGTTTACTCGCAGCTGATCGGATCTCTCTTCTGTGATGCTTTGGATTTGAAATTGAAGCTTAAAGGTGCTGGAAATTTTTGCAGGAACATGTAAACAGCTTCAGATTACTGGCATGCATCAGCCAGGGTCGTATCAAATAATTTTTTTATACATTTCGTATTTAATATTTAAAGGGAAAAAAATCATGCTACACACTGTGGAAAAAATCTGTAATAAATATATTTTGAAACCAGGTCCTCGGCTTTTTTAAACTGCAGAGTTTTTTTTTCAAGGACTAATTACGCTAGGTGCTTTTGCTTGTATGATTAGTTTTAATTGCTTTTAACACTTCACATGTTTTGTCACTTCGCATTACGTAGCTATTGTATTAAATCTGTGTAACTAGTCTTTGAAGGCTATCTTCATATTGGGCTATCAGTATTGCATCGTCTGCATAACAAAAAATTTAAATTTTATTGTCCTCCATTTTGTATCCTCTTCCTTTATTCATGCTCTTTATGACTTCATCTATAGCATAGGTCTAACTGAATCTTCCTGTCTTATTGCATTGAGTATTTAATATTCTCGTTTTTTAAATTCTTCTTGAAATATACTTTAGTAACATCCAAACTGTTCTGCAACAAACATCGTACATGTACAAAGTTGCATGCTATATGTAGAAGACCATCAGCTTTTATCCCTATTTTAATATTATTCTTTAGAGATTGTAATATACAGATATAAGTTTTATTTAAATAAAGCTTTTTCCGATTTCTGCACATTTCTGAGTAAATTTTCTTAAAACATTCATGGCCTAATTTATGCACTTCACTTAATTATAATATTAACAATGTTAGTGTTAAATTTTATATTTAATTTAATATTTAATCCATCCTTTTTTTTTCAGTTGTACAATTTCTTCAATGCTTTGCTGACACACATTCCCCAAACAGAACGAGAAGTAGATCCGACAAACTCCAAAAATGCTTCCTTAGGTAAGTACCTATTGAACAACTACTATTTTCTAAGCCATAAAATCAATATAATAATATTTTTTAACCAAGTCAAATCTTCATAGTTTTATGATGTTTTAATGACGTAATCAATAAAAATACTGATCTAATACCATTTCGTAAGATAACATCTTACAGTACGATACTTTAAATAGCATTTTATAGATTATATGGCAAGTAATACTCATTTTGAAGTTATTTTATCACTCAGTATTTTTCATCGATCAATCAGTATCAATCTGACATTATTTTAGACCAATAGGCAATTTTTTTAACTTAAGATTAAAAACGATAATATTTTAAGGTCATGATCATGAATATTTTAAGGTTTATCCTTTTATACACGCACTATTCTGAGCACTATACTCTACTTTTACATCCATACTTAACTAAACTAGGTCCAAGGGTGTCTCAAACTCCTGGGCTCCCAGATCATTTCAATACACTGTTCAGTGGTTTTGTAGTGAGTGTGATAGTCCATGTTTGATGAGAATACCGTTCCCGCAGGAAACCTGACATTGGTTTCGATGGATGGTAGTATATCCTGCAAATGATATATGTTGCGACAAAGAGTGTCTGTGATTGTGAGAATTTGAATGTTGTGGTTTTTCAGATAAAGATATGAAGAGTTTTCGGTCAGAAGATCGAAAATTAATCAGAAGATCGAGGGTCGAAAAGTCGAATTCTGATAAAATTTTGTTGTAAGGGTCGTTCTTCTCAATCTAATTTCGTTTCATGTTGAAACAAGCTTGGAGGGCGACTAGCTTCGTATGCATAGTTAAAAGATCATTAGCTGAACTGTAGAGGTTATAGCTTAGATCAGGGATATCGTCGTTATCCTGCTGGAGATGGGTATAGAGGTTTGTCGAAAGGACGGCGGTCTGTGAACGGGTTACACACCGTTAAAATTGTGGACCTGGTTGATCCAGGCATTTCAGAGAGGCTGAAGTATATACACTAGTAGACCACCAGGGACTCTGCAGTATCCCAAAGCTGAGGGGCAGTATAAACTCCTCGAGTAAAAGGCTTCCTCCACTAGTAGTATGTACAGGTTATTGACAATGGCTATTTTTACCTAAAGATTTGCGTATACCACGATGCTATGGGGTTCCTCGTTGGACGCCCACTAAAGCGAAGTATACTGTCTAGTGGCTCTTGTTCCTGAAAGCTGTATTAGCCAAGCAGGTAATATGTGGCCAGTATATTCTACTGAAACCCCGTACTAATTAGTGCTGGTCAACGGCCAGGCCTCGTTGATTTTCAGCAAGTAGGTGGGTAAACTGTGTATCAGCTATTTCAGCGCAAGCGCTCTCAGACTCCGCGCCGCCGTTGTTCCGGAGTGAATATGCAAGCAGTTACCCACTCACTCCTTTATGGCTCGAATTGTGTTGGTAAACTAATTAGTAGAACGATGTTTTACTTTAAAAGAGATATTGGAGGCAACCAAATGTCATCAACTCTTTTATTAAGACAATTTGGGCGTTTTTTATTCCCCATGGCCTTTCCGACAATTTTTGGTTTTGTAGAAAGGGTGGGTGACATGGGTTTTTTTTTTCTCCTTTAAGTACCTTATTAGGGTCCCGTAAAGTTGGCCATTACATTGGTGAGTGGTTTACGGTCTTCCGCTAATCGGAATAGTTGTTCGGGACTGCGTATTTCTGTCTATGTAATTAAAGTTTTCAAAATCAATTTTGTGGCCTGTATGAAAACGATCTAACCTAGAGCTAAAAATAATTCGGAATTGCGAACAGAAACGAAATTTTAAAAATTCTATTTTGGATTTTAGATTTGGTTTGGTCCATGTAAGGTCGTGACCAGTCTGCACTTTAAGGAATTTCGTATACTCCATGTTGTTCATTTGGCTTTGTATCTTTGACAAATACGACAAGAGCTGAAAGCTTTTGTTGAGGGGTAAATATTATCTTTAATTTGAGAATTTTATCGATTTTTTCAATGACAACTTTGATGTAAGGAAGAAAAGCTTTGGATTTCTTCTAAACAATGTTAAAACTAAGAAGTGAAAGGTGAAAGGACGTGAAACTTATTAGAATGTCTGAGGGTTTTGGGTCTGAGAGATTTTTTTTAAGTATTAAATTATATATATATATATATATATATATATATATATATTATATATATATATATATATATATATATTGACATCTGTAAGAAAATAATAAACATTTACAAGTTATTTTATTTCAGAAAACTTAAATCTAGAATTCGACGATGAGTCACCCGACGAGGAATACTACGAACCGGAAGAAAAAAGAAAACTGTCGCACTACCAACTAGAATATCCCTACACGGAAAAAGCGCTGATTCAGCTGATAGAAATATTCAGGAAGCATCGTGTGAGTATAGGTAACCAATTTGTTAAGTAAACATATACCCCTTAATAGAAAAAATAGTAGTGTAAACGGATGTTTGAAATAACTACTAAAATTTCAGCTAACTCTAATACAATCAATAGCGAACTCGTTCTTACAATAAATACCGTTCTTGCCTTCTACTACAATAAAATTCACAACTGAAAAAAAATTATTTTAGTCGGTGTTGCCCTCTTCATCTTCTTTTAATACCACTTTTAATAACATACGTTTCTTTGACGTTTCTGAAACCGAAATCCTGTAACTTCTGGTCCAGTCTTGTCTGATATAGGTCCCTTATGGATTCCTCTTGAAGTAAATTTATGTTGTACTTCATTTCTTCTCCTTTCTGTTCATTTTCTACTTGGTCTTCTTTGTGTTCTTTCTTCCTTCTAGTTTGGGTGTTCAACGTGTAGGGAAACCCCATTTGTGAAATTATTAATCCGTGGTTAGTGCCACATTCGGCTTCTCTCTTTACTCGGGTATCTCTAATTTTGATAGTACTACTTTTGCTGACAATTATGTAATCAATAATGGATCTGATGTTTCTCGTTGTTTGTACATACGCGTATTTATGTATGTCCTCATGTCTGAAAAAGCCGTTAGTAATTTTCAGATTGTTCAGTTCGCACAGGTCAATTAGTCTTTCTCCATTATCGTTTGTCACATCTTCTCCAAAACGGCCTATCGTGCTATCATTTTGTCGTTTCCCTGTTCTTCCATTTAAGTCCCCTGATATTATTATTTATTGTGTTGGTCTCACTTTTCCGATCTCTTCTTGTATTATGTACTGTATTCTTTTAAACGTCTCTATCATGTGTATCTAATTATTGGTATGTTTTCTGAAATGTCCACATATTTATGTATTTAATATTATAATACTTACTTTTAATAAATGGATTGTCAGGCTAATTTGTTTGAAAAGCAAGTTTTATTTTTTTATTCAAATTTCTCGTTGGCACTGCTGTATATGTACAGAGATTCCGCAATGAATTTACCCTCTAATACAGAAATAAATTAAGACTTGTCGAAGCCATAAATTTAAATTACCAAAAATCCGCAATCACCATCGACCGAACCGAATATTTCATTTGACTTTTTTTCTGTGTGGATTTAAAAGATTTATTCGAATACATTTCATACAGACGACAAGCCTGCTAATCTGAAATTAATTCTGTTTTTCACACCCACTCCACTCTAGGGCCAGAAATTGGCCCAATAACGACGAAGCTCGGGAAGCCGCTGATGAATAAAAAGTGTGTAGTAATTTGTGTATCTTGCGCTTTGTAAAAGCCACCAAGTGTGAAATCGAGTACGAGTTAAGGCGAGCATAAAATATGGTATTAAAAATGCGGCGCAGTCTTTAGGGTAAGGCGAGTGCAACAAAACACCGGACGAAATAAAACTATTTTATTACAGACGTAATTAAAAATATTTTGCTGCAAAATTCCTACAAGTTCACTTTTTTGTGATATCTACAATTGTTAGGGATATAACGGATTTCTGAACCTTAACTTTAAATGAGGATTGCTCACTCAAATGTTAATAACGCGTAGCAATATTTAGATATTGTTACGCTTAGATATGTTAGATACCATTATTGTTTTGATAAAGGAACCAGCTATATACCACATTATTTTCTCTTAAATAGTCGGTATAGTATATCGCGGTACGACACTATTTTTGCTTAAGATTGGGAAACTGGCCCTAAAGGCAGGTGAACCGAGAAATAGTTCAACGGTGTAAGGATGTAGAACACAAAAAGAAACCACATAGCACAAATGCATATGAATATCTCTTGTACATTTAGCATAGCTATAGCTTGGAGAGTGAAGACTACTAATCATGTATAATGGAGTGCAAGATCCGTTGGGGAAGAAATAATACAAGAAAACCATGGGGGCCTACCAGGTATTTAGCTAGCGAAATCTCCAAGTAAGAAGGAAATGACGCACTTAGAACATCTAAAAAGTTTATTAAAATATGCATCTGAAACATCAAGATCATATAAAAAGTTTATTAAAATATGCATCTGAAACAACAAGATCATGTACGAAGCAGGCAAATTGTTAATGCCATCCATAAAAGAAAGAGACTCAATATGATATAATGGAAATCAGTAAAACGCTGATCCACTGTCCACATTGACTGCGATTATGTTCCAGATGGACGGCTCCATGTAGGGATCTTCGCACTAAAGTCTTCATTTGGTGTGCCCATCGTGTTAGTCTTTGGCCTTCTAGCTTTTGTTCTATTATCAATAGTTCCACAATCCCCGTTCTTCGGGCTATGTGGCCGAAGTAGTTGAGGTATGATCGGTTTATTTTTTAATAGCCTGTCTTTTATACGAAGCTTTTCCTGGATTGACAGGTTGATTGTGACAAGTCCATCTCTTAGCTGCGTATGTAGCAATGAAAAAATCTGTGTTTTTCATAAATTAATTAATCGGTAAATATGATTAACCTTCCTAATACCGGGTGAGGCGAATTCTCGTTTCTAACAATTTTATTAATATCTGTAATTAAGTTTATTTAATCGCTTTGATGGTTTAGTCCATTAATAGTTGATGTATTACGAGCACAAAGAAGTATTAAAACCCAAAATACTGCAAACAGAAAATTTAATATTCTCGTCGGATTTCGTGGAAATGTATGTGAGGCGAGAATTCGCCCCATGTGGTGTCGAGTGTTTTCACGTTCTACAAATCTGATTGTATTAATTTAGACGAAAGTTTTGGAAAGTGGTTATTAATGACAATACTAATTACTTGCCCTGATGTGCAGTTCCTTTATATTTAAAATTTCATTTTGGCTATTACACAGTGGAAACTTTTATAATTTTTCTATTAGCATATTTTTGTCTAGATTGTTTCTCTAATAATTTGTACAGTGGAATTTGCCATAAGTACGTCAGATATCTAATATTTGCTCAAATTTCCTGTTTATTTGGTAAGTTTCTGAGTGTGACTGTCTTCTGTCTTTGATTTTTAATTTGTTGAATTGGTACTAAACAAAGTATACAGATAATAAAGAGTTGAAAAATAGTAAGATCAATGAGATACATAGAATCCTTGCGCTTAAAAGTGAATCAAACTACTGGGGCAAGAAGTCGCCACACCTGTTACTGGTCGTTTTAAACCCGGTATTAGGAAGGCTAACTAAAGAGTATTTTTAACGAGTACTTACCATTGTAAACGTTAAGCACGACTTGCTTTGCATCGTGGGTGAGATGAATATAACCAGAACGTTTTTCAGGTTCAGACTCGTCTTCACTTTCTAAAATAGTGGCAGGAATGTACAGGACATCGTCCATAATCATTTTATATCACTCTTCTGTTCTGGTATAAATAAACGACAGAAAAAATGAACTGCTTTTCTAATAAACTTTATAAACTGGTAACAACAAGAGGTGCCACCTATTTTGGTGACGATGAATCAAACACGATTTCAGAAAATCGGTTTCTATCCTCTGAGCTATGCGAAGAATATGATTGTGCCATATATATATGGCCTTTTAAGTCACTATAGCGATAGCAAAGCTTTTGCTGAAGTGGAAACTTTACCTTCTTCAAATAGCTTTTATTCAATCGTGTTTCGTTCATCGTCATCAAAATAGGTGGCACCTCTTGTAGCTACACGAATTTTACTATTGCGCCATATAAAAAAAATATTAAAAATCCTTTGTAAAAGGTATATATTTAAAAAGCCAAACGGGCTAAGTTAGACAAAACGTTTTCGTAATCCATATTCCATCATCAGTGTCTAGGAGTACATGAATGTAGCCACTAAATATATGGGTAAAAACCCATTAACAAATAATTAATTACATTTAGTTTACAGTATTTCTTATAATATGTTGAGATGTTTAAGTTACCGTTGGATTAGGTAACATGCTAGGCGCCATGTTTGGAGCTCCGAGGTGTGGTTACCAGCGTTTGGACAGTCAAAATTAGACTGAAAGTAGCCAACCTGACACCAAAAAGGGTAGCTACTGGTCCCAAGCTAACAGCAGCCCAGAAGCAGAGACTAGAATTTGCTCGCGAACATCTGGATTGGGACGACTATCAATGGAGTCAGGTATTATTCTCCGACGAAAGAAAGTTGGATCTGCCTACATGGGAACGACAAGAGGCGTCGAGTCTATAGAAGGCCAGGGGAACGATTTGCTCAATGTTCTATACGAGAAATTGTGTCATATGGAGGCGGTTTTTGTATGTTTTGGGCAGGCGCTTCCATGTATGGGAAAACCGAGCTGGTTTTCGTGCCTGGTAGAGAACGTGGAGAAGGTTTAACGGCGGATCGTTACATCAGAGATATTTTGGAGGAACATGTGATTCCATAGGTGGGATTTATTGGTAATGCCTCTATTTTATTGCATGATAATGCACGATGTCATACCGCACAAGTCACCACCACCTATCTGACTGAGATCGGTATACCTACAATAAATTGGCCTGCTTTGAGTCCGGACATAAATCCAATAGAGCATATTTGGGATGAGATTAAACGAAGGATCCGGAGCAGAAATCATGCACCAAGGAGCATAATGGAGTTGAGAGCTGGGCTAAATGATGAATGGGAAGCAATGCCTCAAGAATTTATTAGAAAGGTCATCCAATCCATGCGAAATCGATTGGAAAGTGTAATTAAGAATAGAGGTGGTTATATCAGATACTGAAAAACAAAATTCATTTTGTAATTGATATTTTCTCTGTTCATTACGGCTTTCTTGGGATAGTTCCAATGATGAATATTTGAGAAACTCTGTTCGTATTGCATATTGTTTTTATAATGTTTCTTCCAAATAATGAAATAGCAGTTTTTGTAAGTTCAATAATAAAGTTACTCTTCGCACATTACATTTTGTTATTTTTATACTTCTTACATTAAAACAGAAGGTGTAATCTCAAATATCGCTTTTGAGTCGATTGTTTTGCACTCAAGTATACAGTGGTGAGTGCTTTATCACCCGGCTTTTTAACGTAAGAGATAGAAAACACAGTTACCTTGTGAAATAAAAGAGATGAAATTCGTAAAGGTGGGAAATAATCGATAGAAACCTATAATTTACAATACATTACATTACCACCGTCGATAGTCTCACACCTTTAGACGTTATTATAGTATTAGAAGTGTTTAAAGTCGCTTTAAAACCCGGCAAAATAGCGGAAAGGATAGAGGATGGATTTTGTGAGAAAGAATGAGATAAAGCTAGTTCTTAGACGTGACTATCTGACTTCAGTCATAATTATACGGATGACCGCGAAAATATTTTATTTTAATAATTTCTGATGTAAGAATAAATGATTAAATAAATTAAAAATTAAAGTAAAAAACATTAATTAGTAGCGATTTTAAATTATAAATCTTTGGGTTTATTTAATAATAAAAATAACTCAACTGAAATATTTGACTACACTAAAGGGTATGTTCTGTCCGAAAACATTTATTGTATGTGGAGTTGGTGTAATTATTAGACACGTGGTCTATTGACAAGAAAATTGGGGTTTAATTCCCATCAAGGATAAAATTTTTGTTTTACTCCATCAAAAAATAATAGAAAATATTATACATTATTAGCGTTATTAGGTAATAAGTTTTCGAAAAAACTCATTATTTACAATTTATTTTTATTCCAATGTTATAAAACGGAAATACAAAATAATTCAAATTCAAAAAGATATTTATGTGTAACTTTAAACACTTGTAATACTAGTAACGACTGACTGATGTCAAATCAAAACGATCTCTGCATAATTTCAAATTATTAAAAAAAAAAAAGAAAACCACATATGGGTTTTGAACTTTAATCGTCTGCGTCGCAGTGTCGAATTCTTACCACTAATCCACGAAGGACTGATGTTTATTTCCGTGACAAGAGTGTATGAAACTCCTCAAATCATAGAAATTATTTTTGGGTAATAATTTAAAACTTTAGATTAAATAATCACTATTAATTAATTTATTTTATACACATTTTTGCTTTATTGTGGTCAATCATTTTTTACTTTATGCGAAATTAAAAAATGTCACTGAAATACGTTACACATACGACGTCACAAATAATAATTAGGACCGAGGTGATTTAGCTGGAAGCTAACGTCTAAAGGTGTGAGACTATCGATAGTGTTAATGCAATGTAATGTAAATTATAGGTTTCTATCGATTATTTCCCACCTCTACGAGTTTTATTTCACAAGGTAACTGTGTTTTCTATCTCTAACGTTAAAAAGCCGGGTGATAAAGCACTCACCACTGTATATTATGAAATAAAGTTGTATACAAAAACTTCTGCTTGTTCTAAAACCTAAAATACATTCATCAAATATTAAATTTTTTAGTCGTATACGTGACTTGTCAAAAAATATTATTGTCGATATAGGTACATAAAATTCATACTTTTTAACAAACCGCGTATATGATTAAAACAATTACTTAATTGGCCACTCTTTATATACGTAATATTGGCTTATGTCAATATAATGTAATATTGGCTTATGTCAATATTTTATGAATAATTAAAAGCGACAAACTGAAATAAAAGACTCTTCTGTCTTAGGAAGTCACTACTTTGTATTATTGTAGAAAATAACGACTTTTCAAGTGCTTATCTACTTCCAAAATAATTAAAATATTTCAATAAAAACTCAGTTTAGATTACCTTTTTCATTTAAATTTTTACGAAACAATCTATTCCGAATCGTATGAAGTACCTTGTTATTGTATTTGTTTGTCGTATTTTCAATTATTTTCCTGTAAAATACCGTGCATATTAAAAAAAAATCGTTTTTGCCGTTTACCGAATAAATATTTTCAATCGTGGAAAATCTATTGGAAAAGAGCTTTTTATGTAAAATAGTACGTTGTAACACAGCGTATTCCTAATTATCGCTTTATATAACTAGCTTTTGATTTTTAAAGTTTGCTTTCAATGATTTAGGAGCAATCATCTAAAATCCTGCATTGCCAGACGCTGAAATTGAAGTTTTACGAGGTATAAGAATATAATGAGCCATTTTATTATGACAAAATTATCCCTGATGTTTAAAATCGTTCTAGTAAATTTTACAAATGTATTAAATAAATTATTACCGGAAATCGATCGCTCAGCGCATGATTTTCTTCTAGCTCTAGCTCAAGGCGGCCTTTTATAAGCTGTTCGTACGATTTAGCTATCGAACTAAGGAGGCAAATTGGCCGAAATCGTACCTCTTCTTCTTGACCTTTACCTTTCGGTATAAGGAAAACCTTAGTTTCTTTCAACCTTGTTAGAAACTGTTGTTGTTCAAGCAGTTTGTTTAGCAATCTTAGAAAAACCTGCGGGTATTTTAGTGCGGCGATTCTTACTCTCTCCGGCATGACTCCATCTATGCCAGGTACTTTTCGGATCTTTATCCATCCAACAGCCTCACCGACTTAGAACTTAGTGAAAGGTTCCGCATCTACGAAACCAATAACCCTTTCACGCCTATCCTCCACCTGAGAAAAGAGTTCCCGTATTAAACGGACTTTCTCCTCCTTAGGCAGGGGGTGGGGTGTCTTTTTCACCTTCAATTCGGTACAGACAATTTTAAAGCCCTGCCCCAGATATCCATTTTAAAATCCCGAAGCAGGTTACTCCATCTTTCTTTCTTAGATCTTCTTATCTCATTCCTATATTCATTCTGCATTCGCTTTAATTCATTTATTCTCTCTTCCAAATCTACTGCTTGTATTCTTCTTAACCTCTTACACTCCCTTCTTACTCTCATGCAGTTTTGTCCTCAAATTTTCAAGCTGCTCATTCCACTAGTATGGTTGTTTTCTTTCATACCTCCCATTCGATCTTATACAAGCCAACTCCTGTGCATCACTCAGACCCTCAATTAACTCACACACATCCTCACATCCCAGACCAATCAAGCCAAAAGCATCTACAAAAACCTCCTCAACAAAACAACGGAAACGTTTGCGAACGGCTACTGGGACAAACAAAATGACGATGGAAGTTGGGCACTGGACGCAACCTTTGGAACTTGGCTTCTTAAAAATTTAAACACAATGGAACCATGTGGGTATTCTTCAAAGTTGATAGAAGGCAGATAAGAGACGGCATGAAACAAAACAGTGATTACTCTTTCAAAGACTGGCACATTACAGTCGAGTATAATTTACTTTTTTACTACAAATTTGCCGGTTCCTTGCAACTAACTACGCCGCGTCTGCTCCTCTCTGGAATTTCAAACCCAACCTCACTTCACTTACTGCATAATTAACTGCCTCAATACTACACATTTTCCCATGAAAAAATGGTTTTTTCCGAAACGAAAATCCATTACAGATTTGACGAAAAATTTAAAGCAACACCGAAACTAACTACCTTTGACAGTTTAGAAATAAATTAATGGAATTTTGAAATTTTTAGGTCATAGCGCACACCATTTGCTTACTACCACTTCACCCATCTCTCCATATCGATGCTAGGTGTTTAAAACTATCACTGTTCACAATCACATCACGCTCTACAGTTATCATTTTATTTGATTTGTAATAATACCACCATTAAATGAATATTAAAAAATACTCTGTTTTTGTGCTAATAAGTTTTGAACTTTTTCCTGAAGAACTCATCTCCATAGTTTCATTTTTTGCTCTGAATCCTTGGTTTTATCCAAGGTGCTGATTGTATTTCAGAAAGGTCGACCTGGGACTTAAGTAAAAGTATCTAGATGTTCTCATTAATGCTGGGATTCAATCCCCGGGTTTCTGCGTGGAAGTCAAACACTCTGCCTCCTTACCTATCCCGACCCTATTAATAATTAATTATACATAAAATAATAATCCCTTTTTTGTTTACAGCATTACCGATTGCCCCCCAAAGACGTAGCAGATATTTTGAAACGGTCGATAATCTACTTGAAAAAACTACCCAACGTTAACGTAGCATCGACAGGGATAACGAAACAGTTGACGGTGTGTGGTGATTTGCACGGAAAATTTGACGACTTGTTAGTTATTTTACATAAGGTAAGAATTTTATCCAAATACTATCTATAGTACAAGTAAAATTTGAAATCTGCTATTCTATAAAATATTTATATAATTATAAATACCTAGATTAGACTAGATTATGTGAGGTCGTTAAGGCCATGTAGCTTCACTGCAATTCGACCTATAGACATCTTGTGTGCATACGATGATGAAGATAATTAGCTTCCTAAGTGACTTAAGGATTCAAAGCACGTGGTGTTCGTGTGTATTAAGGTATAAAAAAGGCGCTTATTAAAAGCTTAAAATTTTTTTATTATAAAGAAGATCTTTTCGGAATTGTATCATTCCATCATCAGTTTAATAAAAAAGGTTGTTAAAAAAACATTGTCTGGCCACATAAAAAACATTCGATGGACATCTGGATTTAAAAAATAATAGTCTTCATGTTATTTATTCAGGTAAATGCAATAGACTCTTGACTTGTGTAATATAAAAAAATGAAACTGGGGGCATCTTATATGACCCCCTGTAGTTGGTGAGGTTTTATTGACTTACATTACCTCTGATCTGTGTTGGAGTCTAGGGCTAACTGACTAGTTAACTATTGTAAGCTGAAAAATAACACAGGCTATTGTAAGCTGAAGTCCATTGTCTCACTTACCCCAAATTGACGGGAAAGTGTGAACCATGGATACTTAAAAAAAATATAACATAATTTCCACATCTGATGTTACGAACGTGCCCAAATTTAAGTATATGTAGTGAAGTCCGTAAGCATTCTAGGACAAAATATTATGACTTAAAACATCTAAATCATGTAAAATATGTCATAAAAATCATCCAACTAAAAACTAGTTCACACTTCAACGGGTTCACTTTATATTTATTTTTTTTTAGTCTTTAAGGTAACTCATATAGAACACAAAACATAAAGTAGTTCTTCCACCAACAAAACTTTTTATGATACCGACAGCTTTTTCAGATTTTGTGCTATTACGTAAACGACCCACAATAGCATTTCACCTTGCCGAAACGTCGTTCCCTTTATGTACTTTAGTGCACATGAGGGAAATAATATATTTTGTTGACGTTTTTGCCGAAATTGGGGCTTGGCGTGTCGGCAAAAATCTAATAATTTGTTTGAGCCATGTAAATGCGAAGGTTGGTGCAGGGTGTAAAAGTGCTTTAAATAAAGTGGATTTCTAATGTTCTACCTACGGAAAAACAGAAAAGAAAAATATTCCTTTAAGCCAGAAATACGTTTTTTATATCAGGATTACTACTAACTAGAAGTATTTTTAGTGGCAGTGTACAAAGATAACAAAATAGACTACAAATAGACAAATTTTTTAGAAGAAATAGTTCAAACTATATTTGCAAACAATTTTCATAGTATTACGTATATTTTACTGTATCACTGTTTCACCACAATCTGAAAAATTCCAAATTAAAACCTTAGCTACTTTAGAAACAACATGGTAACGATTCACTGGGGAACAGTCATTTTGCGGCATAGTAGGTTAAAGTCAATTTTCTATAAGAACAATGTGCTGAATGCGTGCAAAATATCAGATTTGTTAAGTTGGCTCTAGTTTTTGAGATAAAGACGATTAAAAGATTTCATTAAAAAAACTTCACTACAACACCATTGGGAACTAAAAATTTATTTTTATTGAGCGCATTTACCAAAGTATATAAAAATAAAAAATATATATGTTGTTTACCTACATTTGAAAAAAAAAATTACAAAAAACTTTTTCTGTAACTTTTTCTACTATGTGTTTGCTCAGGACAATCCCTTTTTAAGGCCCAGTAGTAGTCTGCTAACATGTGGATATCCCATCGACCTTGGTATGGTTCTTCCATTATATTAATATCCTGGTGAAACCGTTCTCCTTGTTCTTACTGTAATCGCCCAGGTTATCTGGGAATCTGTCCAAATGGCTGTATAAAAAATGCACTTTTATGCTTATATTAGCTCCCAGCCTATTAAAATTTTGAAGCATATTAGCAACTATTGCTGAATAGTTTGGTGCCTTATGATTTCCCAAAAAATTTTTGACTACTAAAACATAGCTTCGCCAAGCTTCAGATTCAATTTGTGTCATATGGTTTATGAATGTATTGTCTTTCATAAGAGTACGGATTTGCGGTCCATCGAAGATACCTGCTTTTAATTTTTCCATACTTAGGGCTGGAAATTTTTGACATACATATTTAAAACAGTTACCGTTCCTATCAAGGGCTTTAATAAATTGTTTCATTAGTCCAAGCTTGATGTGAAGTGGTGGAAGAATGATTTTTTCTCGACTTATCAGTGGTTTATTAATCACATTTGCTTTTCCTACCTCCATATTTTCTCTCAAAGGCCAGTCCTTTCTAACCAATGTTCATCTTTTGCACGACTATCCCATAGACATATGAAACAGGGGTATTTAGTATAACCACCTTGCTGGCCCAATAAAAAATTCACCATCTTCAAGTCCACGCATACTGACCACTGATGTTGTGCATACGAAATCTTCTCTAAAACAATTTTAATATTTTGGTATTCTTCTTTTAAATTTCGTAGTATGTCCGATTGGAAGCGAAGCAAATGTATTTCCATTATGCAACAATACACATTTCAGGCTTCTTTTCGAGCTATCTAAAAAAAGCCTCCAATGTTCAGGCTTATATTCGGGAAGGCCCATACAACTTAAGAGTCCAGCAACATCGTTACAAAATATGAGATTGTTTTCTTCGATAAAGTAAAGAAGAAGGTATCGTTCTCGACTCCTAAAGGACGTAATTGCAACACACGGTTGAAGGCAGTGTTTTTCTTTTAGTCTGGATGCCAGAATTTCAGACGATTTTTTTGATAAATTCAAATCACGCACCAAGTCATTGAGCTCCTCCTGAGAAAATCCATGTTTCGTAGAACTACTTTCTTCGAACTCACTTTCACTGCTATCCGTCTGATTTACTAATTTTTTAATATTTCAACATCTGCAGCGTTTGAAGTAGATGGCCTGAAAATACTGGAATTGGCAAATCATCGCTGTGCATTACTGGGCGTTTAGCAGATTTCACATTAGGATAAACCCAAGTACGTTTTTTGTGCCGGTTCATACCTTTACTTTCACTGCACAAAAAGTAGCAGTCATTCAAATGATTGGTTGGCTCGGTCCACATCATCGGCACTCTAAGACCTATGCGCGTGTCATAAAGACTGGGTTGGCACGTGTTGCATACAGAGTTGCCGCACCTGTTAACCGTTTACCACCGCGAACCATCGCTGGCTAATATTTTTAAGTACGCTGCAAATCCCAAATTACCTAGTCTTTGCATAACAACAAGCATGCATTTATGAATAACTTGCCTCTCTATATATTAGTAAAGTTGGGAATAATACAATGATACAACTATACGAGGGTAATTTAAATTTTTACAACTATACGATTGTAATTTAAATTTTTTCATGTATTTCTTATAATTCGAATATCTCAAAACCAGAGTCAATATAAAAGAGTAAATGCATACTTTGTATATCTGAAACAAGTGTTTATTAAGAACCATTAACAAAATGAATGCCGCAGTTTTTTTCTGTTTTTTTGTTTCGCAGTGATTATTTTTGTCAATGATTGCTTCATTGCATCAATATATTTAAAATATATAAAGATTTTCGATATTATTTTTACCTTTTTGACTAAATCCTTTCAGCTGCACTGTTGTTACTTAAATCATCCTCATCAGTGGCATTACAGCTCGTTATGAGCCAAAGCGTTCTTCAGAACAATCTTCCATTCGCCTTAGTCTCTGGAAACTCTTCTCCATGCTTTAACTCCGACGGATTTTAAATCAACCTCTATGTTATCTTGATACCTAAGTTTTGGTCTTCCTCTGGCTCGTCTTCCCACTGGTCCTCTGCCGTCGAAAATGTTTTTTGATCATTACATCCTCATCTCGCATAATTACATGTCCTATCCATCGAAGGCGTCCTAATTTAATAAATTTTACAACGTCAGGTTCCCCAAAACTGTATAATTCAAAGTTGTAGCGCGTTCGCTACAAACCTTGTTCTTGGACTTCACTATATAATTTCCTTAGAATTTTTCTCTCGAAACGTTTAAGCAATTCTTGGTCGTTCTGTGTAAGTGACCACGTTTCTCATCCGTATGTTAACAATGGCCTTATTAGTGTTTTATATATGGTAACTTTAATTTTTCTAGGTAGTTTTGGGGCCATCTGTTTCCTCAAGCCATAATAGCACTTATTGGCAAGCATTATTCTTCTTTTAATTTCTTCGCTGACATTGTTGTCTTTGGTCAGCAGCGAGCCTAGATAGACGAAGGTGTCCACATTTTCCAGTTCCAGGTCATCAATTAATAGTCTAGGTATCTGGTTGCCTGATCTAGTACAATACATATACTTGGTTTTTTGTGCGTTTATTTTTAATCCCATTCTCAGTTCAAACGCCCTTAATGATTGAAATGCTTCGATCAGAGATTCTGTGGACCTAGCAATAATGTCTATGTCATCTGCATATTGGACCACTTGTACAGATTTATTAAAGATGGTGCCATTCGTATTAATAAGGCACTCTCGAATTACTTTTTCTAGTGCAAGGTTTAATAAGAGACACGACAGTCCATCTCCCTGTCTCAGTCCCTTTTTACAATAAAAGGGTCTTAGAAAGTCGTTTTAGATTCTGACTACACTCTCTACGCCTGTGAATGTAAGTTCCGTTTGTTACTAAATACTAAATAAACGGAGTTAAAATCGTAATTTTGCGTAAGATTTTTTTAATTTTGACATTGACAGATAGTAAATATATGTCCCATTAGCACAGTATAAAGAGGTTCCACAGTAAAACTACTGTCTGTCGGCACTTTGATCTCAGGAAGTAATACGGCAAAGTACGAAATTGGTAATCCACCACGGTTAACCTTACAGAGCCGTATTAAATTTTCTGAGCCTACTACTATTAATTTATTTAAATAAAAATGCGGCTTCCCATATTTAACTGTCCAGATGTTCTCACTAAATGTTAATATTACAAAAACAAAGGGTCTAATAAATTAAAAACAATATTATACTTCATTGTTTATATTTTTCAACGGTATTTTAAATATCAACGGTATTGCGCAAGTTTTAAAATCTCAATGGTTTTTAATATATTGTACATGTCATATAAACGTTAAATAAAAAGGAGGTTAATTTCGAAGCTCTCACGGCATCGGCATTACTATACTCTGTTTTTAAACCAGGAGGAGTAATTCAAGTTTACCGCGTCATAACGCTTGTTTATATTCGTCCAACGGCAGGCAAGTTTACTCCACTGTTATGAAATTTTGTCCTTATTTACATTTCGTAGGTGATTTGGTTATATCGGCGATTTTTTGTGTTTTCTGCATTATTCGTTTAGTGTTAGTTGTAGTCTGCAAAAAATTAATTAAATTTTTCAATAGCCTTTTCGTCAAATCAATCGCCTAATGTGCAAGAATACATCAATTAAAATTCAAACTGCTGAAAGATGTTTTGTGGTGATTTTTAGCCACAAATTTAAATAAAAAAAATTCTCTTCGTCTTTCTTATTTTTAACAATTTCAACAATTTTTTAATAAAAATAAACGAATATCAACTATTCTAATTCGGAAATAGGTAAGCTACAATTTAACTTGAAAAAATAATTTTATTAACGTTTCGTCTTCCAAGTCAGACGTCGTTGTCAAAATACAAAAATAAATTATTATTTTGTATTTTGACAACGACGTCCGAATTGGTAATAAAATTATTTTTTTCAAGTTAAATTGTGTCTAGTAAGGACGTGAGGAGTCAGATCAACAATGCATCTGCATTGTCAGGATGTCTGCCAGAGATAGTCTAGTCAAATCCATTTTTAAACTATAAGTAAATACAGTGATCAAAGAAGAATGAGTTGATGCGTTTTTAAGAAAATTATGTCCATTGTTACCTATTACACAATATTATCCACTTTCAGTAACATTTAGGTTGTATGAATTAGAAATCAGTCTTAAGAATAGAAAAATACTTCGCCGGGAATAGGAATATATGTACGTTATATTATGTGAAAAATTTATATCAAAATAGAAAACTATTAAATTTTTTTAAATCAAGAACAAATCAAATCAGAAAATATTTCAGATAGTTGGAGAGAGTACCGGGTAACTTGGACAATATATGGCAAAATAGCTCTTGAAATAAATATAGAGCTGCATAAGAATTTACTATATTATAGAAGAAGTAATTATCAAAAAAATACATTATAAACTAAATTATGAATTACTTAACTAACTAAACTATCAAAAAATATAAAAGGATCATTATTAGAAATTAATGTTAGTATTAGTTTTACGCATAAAATTGTATACAAAACATGACTTATAATTAAAAACAAAAATTAAAATTTGAGAATGTATTTAGTGTCCGCAGTTATATAAACCCAAACAAACAACACGTTTTAAGCTAATTATGTTCCAAATTATTTATTTCCTATGTCCTTTTGTCTTAGATACTTTAAAATTTCTATTAATTATTTTTAATGTGTAATATATTCTTATTCTAGCCTATAATCTAATGAGTAACCCTTGGAAAATTGCTGCAAGGATGCGTATATGGTATTTTTTCGAATAAGCTAACGTAGTTTTGTAAGATTTTCGGTTGATGACTAAAATTTTGAAATTCTCTTGAAAAGTAATTTCCAAATCTGTAACATACTGCGCAAAATTTTGGCTCGGCATATAGAACTTGCCAAAAACGTTTGTTTCATTACCACTGTAGGCTTTAACGTAACAAAACAGAGACGAATCGTGTAGTTCATCGTACTCTCTCCATATGCTTCACAGATTAGACAAACATGTTTCCTAAAACTTGTGAATATTTATATATATATATATATATATATATATATATTTATATATTATATATATACATATATATATATTTCACATATACATATATATCTTGTGAAAATTTTCTGTAATTTATTTGAAGTTTGATATTTTTGGTCATCCAAAGTGTTTTCAGGAACCAAAGCAGTGGTTTCAGGCAGATAATCGTCGGTACATATATCGGTTGGAATGCATCATGTCTAAACAAAAATATCTTTTGAATGCTGCGGTAAATTATACCGGAGTAGGGTTAACACAATTGCCACCTTGCTGCCTGATTGAACCAAAAAGGTTTCTAGCCAATCTTGATTCATTCGCCTTGTTAAAAATAATCCATTCCATGTGACTGAAGTAGATTCCACAAATGAATCACTCCATTAATGGTTATTTTCCAACCATCAAAATATTTTATTCTTGGTGTTACATTTTTAGCTTTAAAATTAATTACCTGTAAATTATTAAACAATCGGAAACACGCATTAAGAAATTCTTGCTAAGCATGGGTTCCTCTATACGGTCTTTGGTACTCAGTTGCTCCTCTTAATGAAGAAGAATTGAGCATATCAAATAAATTATTAATGTTCCTAATAATTTCTTTCGGTTGTTGTTGCTTCCTCGACGAATACAATAAATCTAATATACAGATGCATACCGGCAGCAACAGTGTTACTAAATATCTGAACCTCTGGAACCTCTTTATACTGTGCCATTAGTTTGTTTAGCTGTGACATATATATTCCAGTCGTTACCTATGAAAAAAAAAGTCCAAGTAATTTTAAATAGTTATTTAACATAATTTTACAGTTTTTTAAGTGTGGTATAACGTAAAACAATTTTTGTAAAATGGAACTTGACACATTCTGGACATATTCTGTACAATGTTGAAGTTTGTTTTTCCATATTCCGTTGGGAATATCTGGCACAACGTCGATGTGGTATACCTTCGATTGACAGATGTTCTTTTACATTTATCGTGCTTTTTGTCCTCTTGGACCTTCTTCTTATGTCAACTTTTGACGTAGCCTTTCCAAGCTAAGTCAGCTCTTCAGCTAGAGGCAATGAAAAATTCAAGAAAAGGTAATTTTTCCGATAAAGATCGTTGTAGATTACCCAGCTGTTTACATCAGCAACCATAATCAGACGAAAAAACACCCTTCTTTCACTATTTTCCAGATCTGCGATCCATTTCCTAAATACACTTCTGCCCTAAAATTGTTGTAGGAGCTAATTGCCTCTGGATATCCAACTTCTTTTTTGACCCCATCCTTATCATGGTGCAGTACATTTGTAAGGCTATCTGGCTATCTCCATGACAGTTACTAAAAATTAGGACTTCTTTGGTATCTTACTACTTTGCACAATTTAAACCATGTTTGTTTCCAACAAACTGAGATTCTCCTCTAATCAATTTTTTGGTGAGTTTTGGTAGATTTTTCTTGTTTTCAATAACTGTTCCTACAATGAAAATAGACTAGCTTTAATGAGCTTTACTGCGAAAAAAATCTGTCAAAGTTTAGTACTACTTCTTTACTCTCTCACCAGCGTTTCATCAACTTGTCCGTCTTCCTTTCCAGCATACACATTTTTGTCATCATAGGTGTAACCATCGAAAGCGTCACTTTTTTATCATTATCATCAATTAGCCGATTTGTCCACTGCTGAACTTAGGCCTCCCGTAAAATTTTCCACCTATTTCTATCTTGAGCTTCTTGCATCCAATTTGTGATGATGCGCTTGATATGATCGGTCCATCTAGTCTAGTTTAAACAAACTGGGATAATAGACTTGTAAATGTTATTCAATCTACCAAAAGCAGCCCATGTGGGACCTATTCTTCTTTGTATTTCAGTTGTCTGATTATCTCGGTTGGTCATGAATTTTGTCTTTGAGGTGTTAGTTTTAAGAAAAATTGTTTTTAAAACTTTAGAGAGTGTGTGCAGAATTTTTGTAGCTTTATCAACTCTATTAGATATTAAAACGATGTCATCGGAAAATCTTAGGTGGTTCAGATCTTTGCAAATTATATTAATTCTCATATTATCCTCTTGTTCCATTTGCTTGAATATATATTCAAGAACAGCTGTAAACAATTTAGGGGAGATAGTATCACCCTGTCTAATTCCACATTCTATTCGAAACTTCTTGGTATCTTTATGAAGGCGGATACAAGCTGTACCAGTTTCGTAAATACTTTGAATCAAGGCGATATATCGGTAGTCAATGCGGCAGTCAGCCAATGCTCGAAGCATTTTATGATGATCTATTGTATCGAATGCCTTTTCATAATTTACGAATATAATAAAGATAGTCTTGTTATACTCTGTACACTTTTCTATTAGCGTTTTTATAAAAGTTATAGATGATCGTTTGTTCCGTATCTGGAGCGAAACCATGCCTCTTCACAAGGTTGGTAACTATCCAGTTTATTCATAAGCCGTTTTATTATTATCTTCATGAATATTTTGTATATATGGGAGAGCAAACTAATAGGTCTGTAGTTCTTTAGGTGTGAAATGTTATGTTTTTTGTGCATTATGGTTATTATTGCATTTTGCCACTGGGAGGGGGTTACGCCTCTTGTCAAACAAGCATTGAACATTTTTTATTCCTCCTCCTTCTTTGATTTGTTCAATGACTATCCCATCTTCTCCAGTCACTTTTTACTCATATTTTAATGTCCTTTTTGACAGGCTTTACCGGTAAGTACTGTTTCAACTCAAAATGTCTTTTAAATTTTACAATGCTTTTATAAATACTCTATTATAATACTCTAGGAACACTATTTTAATTAGTATGTTACCAACGGATATATGGGTTGATCAATAGTGTCTAAGTGCTGGTAATCTGTTGTAACTCATAACAAAAGAGCAACCCAAAATTATTGCAATCTCCCCGATATGGGTTAAGCAATTGTTTTTTTTTTGTTTTTTTTATAAATTGTCAATCTCTTATTAGTGAATTCGGAAATAAAAATAAACAATTTTTATTTCCGAATTTTATTTCAAACGAGAGGAAACTTTTTTTTTAAATCTATTGATTTTAAAGATCATTTTACATCGTTTTCTACTTCACATGTATTTATTGGAGGAATCTGGAATGTTGAAAGACAGATGTCGGTTAGAGTAGACCATGTTATATTTTTTCCTCTTTGTTGCCTCGATTCTGACTTGTTACCAGCACTGATACTTGATTATCTGCAAGATCTTCAGCTTTATTTATTTATTTATTTATTTATTTATATACGGCATCCATTTACTTACAATTTTTACAAAGTTACATCTTAAAAACAATATATTATTAAAATAATAATCACAAGTTTTACAAAGTTACACCTTAACAACAATAAATTATTAAAATAACAAACACCTCAGAATAATACAAACATATAAGAATAATACAGATGTACAACCAATATATTGTAAGATACTTTTTACTCCAAAACTAATTTTGGAGTCAAAAATATCTATTTGTCTTGGCAAGCTATTAGCACTCCGGACCAATCGTGTAGTTGGTTCATTGATACCATAATTAGTGTGGTGAAATGGCACCGAAAAGATTTCTGATTGTCTGTTGCTTCTACTAGGAACTTTAAGACTAACAAGCGATAAGAGTTGAGGACAATCTATAAAAGCATTGAAAACTTTGTGTAAGAAACATAAATCTAAAAATGTCCTCCTTAACTCAAGTGTTGATAAGTTAAGACTATTTCTTACCCACTGATAGTCGTATTCCTCTCTCCTGTATCTACTCTTATAGGTTGCTACCCTCAAAAATTTATTCTGGACTCTTTCAATCTGTTGAATGTAACAGTGGGGACTGGTATGATGGGGACCATACAACTGATCCAAACTCAAGAATGGGCCTAACGAGACCACAATAAAGTCTTCTAAATGTAAATAAAGACAGATCCACATATGTGCGTTGGATAAATCCCAGCACTTTCATCGCTCTATTTGTTACTTGGTTAATGTTGCTTGAGAACGACAGTTTGGTGTCTAACCAAATTCCCAAATCTAATACTTCATTTTTCGAGGCTAATGGCAAGTTATTTATGTAGTAA
The DNA here is from genome assembly GCA_918026665.1 of Diabrotica balteata. Taxonomy (NCBI): domain Eukaryota; kingdom Metazoa; phylum Arthropoda; class Insecta; order Coleoptera; family Chrysomelidae; genus Diabrotica; species Diabrotica balteata. Next base: position 193,771,850 of record OU898276.1, on the reverse strand, counting down.
ACAAATGTAATTGGATTTCTTTGCCTCGAAAATATCATTTTATGACATTTGTTTATATTGAGTGACATTTTGTTTAAAGTGCACCAATCATAAAACGATTTAAGATCTTCCAGGATAAAATGTTTCTAAACAGTTTTACATCGTCAGCAAATATAAGAACACTACAATTTTTGATTTGTTGTACTAAATCAACCAGAAACAAGCAAAACAAAAACTTTTACTTCCAGAAAGTTTTTTATCATCGCTGTTAACTTCTTTCTTCGTCTTCTTGATTGTCCGAATCAAAAGGTTTTGTACCTGTCTGATAGTTTTGTCGCTGTCGTAATCAGTCTTTAAAGGATTCAGCTCTCTTTTAATGTCCGAAAGGTTATCGAGTAAAAGTTAAAGTTCCTTTTCAGAAAGCCCTCGTTTTGAGATACTGCAAAAAAACCAATGGGCTAAATGTGCCCGCTTAAAAATATCACTGGGACATTATTGTCACACTAGGGTTATTCCTACAAAATCATAAATATTTGTTGCAAAATACTATAGTATATTAGAATACGGTGTATCACTGGTGTAAATGCAAAAAAATATTCACTTACTGGTCAAAAATCTCGATGAAAATAGTAAAAAAGCGAACATAATGCCACAATGCGAAAAGTATTGTCAATTCAGTTTTTTTTTCTTGCTCTTGCACTAAGAATAATATTAGAGCCAGTAAATATTTTAAACTGTTAGTGGCATAGTTATCTCGAGGGGGCGAAAGGGTTAACTATCGAAATGATTTAATTGATGCTTTCTGACAATTATGGTAATTCATTATTGCAATGGATATGCCATGGATTCTACCTTCGCTTCGGGCGAACCCAACGATTGATAACTCAAGCGTAAGCTAATATAGAGACATCAAAAAAGATCGCAATGGAGATAGGCCATGGAATCACATAAATGTATGGAATAGCATAATAATACGGCTCGATACAGCCCCTAGTTATCATGATAAATAACGTGACAATTAAGGTTTGACATTATCAGTGACACGTTCGGTTAGGCCTATATTTTAACAAATGTGTTTGCATGTATTGTTTGAAATTTAATTAAACTTAAGAAAAAATTCAACACTAGTTATTAACGAATATCACTGTGTCAGCTAAAAACACGTAGACAAATTATGTTATTAGTAATCATTTTTAAAATACCTTATGAATACAAATACTTTTATTTGGGTGGAACATCAAGACCATGGAACATCAAAAATGATTAAAGATCATGATGGTATCATGAATTTTGTTCCACATTTTTTCTTATGATTTACAATGAAAATATTACCAAGAGAGTGTTATTGTTAATATAGAGTTCCTTTTTAGAGACAAATCGCATACTATTATTTTTTTTGACTGGTAATTTCAGTTTAAGTTAATTTATGTAATCAAGTGATCCCAGTACGCAATTTTTAATATATCAGAAATATTTAAAGTATTCCTAATTCTTATTAGGAGCCCCATCCAATGTATAATAAATGCCGTAGTACGACCAAAATGCACGCACACACACACAGATGTGATCAACCCTGCCCCTAAGGAACATCATATGTATACCATTATAAAGTGGGATCCACATGTCCGAAGATCAAACCGGTCACGCTTATGATCTGAAAGTTACTTTGGGTGCCCTGGGTAATGGGACACCCTCTGTTTTTATTGACTGTGGTTTAGCCACCTAACTTTAGGGGTAGTACACATATTGGCATTGCTCCCTATTTACTTTACTGACTCTATAGAAGTTACTCTAATTTGACATCAGGTCTGGTATCCCTAAAAAGAAAAAGTGTGTGTTCCGAACAGAGAGCCACCATTTCTGTCCGAAAAAAGTGTGTGCTCGAACACTCAGCCAAGGATTTGGCAGAATAAATTTTGTTCTCCTTGCCGGCTGAGCATCCGAGTACGGTCCGGTCACCGAGCCCATGTATGCCTTACATGACCTTGGTGCTCAGAATTCGCGATAGGATCAGCATTCGATGTGCTGGAGAGGCCTGTTTCCGACGGCTGGGTTATTTTAATTGGGTTTTTTTTTTTAATTTTGAACGAAACAGCATATTACATTCGGTGTTCTGTAGAAAAAATGGTTTTGTTTAGACAGTGAGCGGATTTTTTGTTTCTTTTTCCTAATTACTACTACTAACCTAACTTAACTATGGAGTGTGCATTCCCAAGTGTATACTGCTCTCACACACTCTGTTTATATGTTTGGGTTTTTTTTTTTTACTACATCTAACCTACTACTATGTGTCCATGTGTTGGGTTGCATTCCCAGGTGTATATTGCCCTCACACATCCCGGTATATATTGGTCTTATATACTATCGTTTTAATCTCGCTAGACTGTGACCGAACTGCGCTGCAGCCATCCAAACTCATCCAACCAACCATCTCTTGATTGGTTGCAGTAGTTCTGTCCCATTTTTTTCTTTTGGTGCTCACTGTCTAAACTACGTCGATTTAACTACTATGTGACTATTTTATTTCTTCATTTTTATTCTTCTCACCTATATTTAGTTAATTGCTGTTTCGGCCATCCGTGGACCGTTCTTGTGTTAATGTCATAGTCTGTCAACTTTCTTAATTCTCCTATTGGTGTGTACAACTAATCCTACATGCCGTTGCGGTGTAAAACTTTTCGTTAAAGCCTTTGGTGATAAATTCTGTCAGTCTTAAAATCAGTAGTTCGTAGGAGTGTTCGGTCCTGAATCCGAACTGAGCTTCTGATTCTGAGTTTGTGATTCTGATTCTGCTTCCGCTTCGTTGAGTCTGGTTAGAATGACTCTTTCCGCTATTTTGCTTACTGTTGATAGTAAGCTAATAAGGCTGTAGTTTTGTAGAAAAGTGCTGTTTTTCCCCGGTTTAGGGATGTCGCCTTCTTCTTCTTCATGCTCCGACACGCAGGTGCCGGGGGTGGATTGTCATCCATGGATGCCTTACGGCCGTGAACAGTAATTATTCGAGAAATTTTTTATGTCTTCTTCTTAGTCGTTAACCTGATGCAGGTATCGTGATATCATGAAGCTGTTAGGTAATTTTTCCAATGTTCCTCCACGTTTTTCTATCTTCTGCCAATCTAGCACATTTTGACAATGGAGCGCCAATGGTAGCAACAATATGGTCCGTGTATCGTGTAGGAGATGTACCTCTACTTCTTTTGCCTTCTACTTTTCCCTGGATGGTAAGTTTATCAAGACCATTTCTTCGAAGCACATGTCCAAAACAGCTTATTATCTGTTCTGTTATTTGTGTTCTTAGTCTTTTCTTTATGTTTAGCTGGACCAGTATGGATTCATTTGTTCTTCGGGCCACCCATGGTATTCTCAGCATTCGTCTCCAGCAGTACATCTCAAATACATCTATGTTCTTTTTGTCTTTCTCAGTAAGGGTCCAGCATTCCGATGCATAAGTAAAAACTGGAAAAACTAGACTTCTTACTAGTCTCATTTTTGTATCGGTAGTAATTTCATGGCTTTTCCAAATTTTTGTTAATTTTGCCATAGCGCTTTTTGCGATTGCTGACCGCCGCTTTGTTTCTTCAGTACAGCCTCCTTTGTTGGTTATTAATGAGCCCAGATACACAAATTTATCTACAACAGCGATATTGTTTATCCTAACCAGATGATTTTGATTGTTGTTAGCTCTGTCAATTATCATGATTCTCGTTTTATCCCTGTTTATTTTAAGGCCCATCGTTAAGCTTACGTCTTCTATCCGTTGTAGCAGGTGAATCAATTCAGTTTTAGAACTAGCGAGGATAGTAGTGTCATCTGCATATCTCAAGTTGCAAATCTTCTTCCCGCCAATGGTGATGCCACCGATCTAGTCCTCAGTAGCTTTCCGCATTATCCATTCACCATAGATGTTAAATAAAATTGGGCTTAGTATGCAGCCTTGTTTCACGCCCTTTGTGACCCTGAAACTGTCAGTTAGTTCCCCATTTATTCTAACTCTGGCATAATTGTTATTGTACAGGCTTTTAGTTAACAGTATCAGATGATTAGGGACTCCCATTTCAGACAAAACCTGCCACATTTTACTCGAGTTGACCAAATCGAAAGCTTTACTATAATCTATGAAGCACAAATATGTTGTGATGTTGAATTCTCTGGATTTTTCTACAATCTGCCGTACGTTTAAAATTTGTTCTCTAGTACCACGTCCTGGGACGAAACCTGCTTGTTCCTCCGCAATGTTAGGAAGTAAAAAGGGCTTTATCCTCTCGAGAATTATGTGTAAGAGTATCTTACTGCAATGCGCAATTAGAGCAATTGTGCGATAGTTGCTACATAAATCTTTCGCTCCCTTTTTATGTATGGGAATATATAGTGATTCTGTCCAGTCCTCAGGCCATTTACCTGTCTCCCACACTCTTTGACAAATTTGATGTATTATATTCACTCCAACGTCATCTAGGGCCCAAATCATTTCAATAGGTATGTTATCTGGACCGGCAGCTTTTTGACTTTTTTGCCTCATAATTGCTGCTTCAACTTCACTTTTGAGTACGTCAAGTTCCGTCGCAAAACTGGCATCTTCTTGTTGTGATGGGGCGTCTGTGCTTTCCTCCATCATCAGTCGTCCACAGTATTCTTTCCATCTGTGTAAAATATCTTTTTTAGAAGTGAGTAGAGTTCACTTAGGGTTTTATGTCTACTTAAACTGTTTTTATCTACTGAGCTGGCCGCTACCAGAACGGTTTCTGGGTGTTGTCCCAGGGACTTACGCGGTCGTTTACTCCCTGATTTCTCAGGGTTCCCCTTGCTGTTTCTCTTATCGTAGAGACAAGGGCCTTTCTGTCCGACTTTGTCAAATGTCAAAGCCTTACAGTGGCATCCCTGTCGACACACTGCAATAGACCCGATTCTTCGCTATTCTCCATTTTTTTCGAAAAGCGTTCTCAGTAATCATATGTAATTTGTCGTACAAGTGCATGTGTTTTGTTTCTAATTGGCTTGTAATTATGGTATGCCTCTTGTATTTTGGTTGACATGTATTTCAGGTAAGCCTTTTTTCTTTTCTTTTTACATTTTTCTTTCACTTCTGTATGAGATCATGGAGTTCTTCGCCTTGGGCAAGATTTATTTTTATTTATATTTCTTTCACCAATAACTTCCTTGGTCGAGGCTAAGATATTAGACTTAATTTTCGCCCAGCTTTCTTCGACTCCATCATTTTCTGTGATATGTATGTTTTTGCTTTTTTTTGTTGTAAAAGCAAGTTTATTGACAAAAATGTCTGATATAGTGGTTAATTTGTTATTTTTTTAATAATTGTGATATCTCGGCTTCTAATGGAGCAATTTTAATTTTTTTAACGTTGTTTGGTTCGTTTCCTTCAAAGAAACAAAATATGATTTTAAAAAACGGTATATTTTTGTTAGTTATAAGCATATTAGTTATAATTATATAATATAATAATTATAGGTATATTATAGTTTATTAGTTATAAGCATTTAAACAATTAGATTGTTATTAACAAATTCCTGTCCAAAAACTCTGATTATTGTGTTGAAGGTTCAAATTCAGCGTTTCAAAAGGCATTAAAATCAGTTGTAAGATACGATGGACCTCAATCGGTCACGTACTCCCCCTTTACACCTAGACTATGTTAAATTGTAGGCTTAAAATCCTTACATTTATTTATATTTTTCTTGTCACTATTTTGTTCTTAGCTATATGTAATATGTTCTAATATGTGACTATCTCTTTTTCAAAATAAACCATTTGTGTTTATTACACATATGATATACATTACTTCCAATATATTCCAACGATATACGTTTCGTGCTATCTTGTATACTATTTGGATTACTTTTTTCCCTTTCTTGATAAAATATAAATTTAATATTAAATTTCCAACGCCATTTAAGAATGTTTCAACCAACCCGCAACATCCATAATTCGATTGTTTATAAAACAATTTTTGGGGCCCGAAAGCGAAGAAACCATATTTAAAATTTCTCAGCTTCGGTGATCTTGTTCATAAACATTTCATAAAAAATGCCGAGACTATGTAAAAGTTTTAAAATGGATTATATTTTTTATTGAATTTTGAGAAAGCTTTTAGATAATATTAAATATTTGCAGTGACTAACACGTAAATTTTTAGTAGGATTTGAGACTTTAGAATTTGATTCTTATTGAACTAACTCTCTTAAACACGGGCTTAGCAGAACGTAAGTTTAATTTAAATAAAAACATATTCAAATATAGTAACAAAAGAAAATAAAATTGACTTCTAATACAAATAAAAACTATTCTTTGCTAAAGAAATGGATTTCGGTGCTCAATGCTGTTGTCTGTGAAAAGAAATATATGCTAGCGGTATTCTGTTGGGTAGGCTAAAAAATATCTTTATTCAATATCCATGGATCGGGTGGCGGCTAATTAATATTCGGCCAAGGTAAGTTACGGTCCGGAAGGATGATGAAAGCGATCGATTAACAATCGACCGAAGAATCTGGATGACTCTGATCACTACTCAGAGACAGGGGTATAAGTTCTTGCCAGATTAATACCCTCTTCTTTTTTTTATGTAGACATGACTCTGTATGTTTTTCAATGTGCCTCCAGTAAGTTGTCGTTCCAGCGTTTTCGTGGTCTTCCTACTGATCGTCTTCCTATTGGGGAACGGTCTCTTGCCGTCTTTACTACTCTATTTGTTGTCATTTGGCTTATATAATCATTCCATTCTACTTTCTCTATTTCTTATCCAGTTCTTGATGTTCTCCATCTTGTATCTATGTCGTATATCTGTCATAGTATCTTATCATCAATTTTTCATCAACATCAAGTGTTTTCATCTCTGCTGTTTCTAACATCCTTTTCTCCTCTCTGTGTCAGTTCTGGTAAACTTTACCAGAAGTTACCAGAGTTTACTCTTTTGTAAATTCTGCCTTTCGTTTCTTTGTACCCATGTATTTTGTCTTTTTTGGAAAAATTAACATGTTAAATTGTCTGGCGGTTATATAAAATTGGTGCATCATATGGTGCAAATCATCTTCGCTTTGAGAGAGTGGTATTGTTGTTTTTTTCTTCTTTTTGGTATCCTTTTTTGGTCCTTATTTTTTATATTATTTCATTCATAATAAGGTTGAAGAATAAAGGACTCAGAGAATCTCCTGTTTTATCCCATTGTCAGCTTCAATAGGGTCGGTTAGTTTTTCTTTTAGTTTTACTTTTGTTGTGTTGTTTTGGTAGATATTTTCGATAGTTTTGATTATTCCTAGAGGTATCTCTCTTGCGTAATAAGTGGATAAAGTCCTTTAATTTGACCCAGTCAAATGCCTTCTTTAGGTCCACAAAACATATAGCGTCGGGGCATGATCTTCCCGACCTAAAACTTTGCTGGTATTTTGCTAGTGTTATAATTTAATTCCGTTTATTGGTTATCGCTTTAGTTATTAATTTTAGTGTTGCGGATTAATACTCTGTACGGCATTTTGTACTTTTGGCTGGTGTTCTATTTTCATCGATAGTAGTGGTCAATTGTCGGTGGGAGTACGGACGCATAAAGAGCTAACTGTAAACTGTCAGCTTTGTCCCAGCATTATAGAGTAGCCCATATCTCTCAGTGAATGCAGAACCTTTTCAACAAATCATTAATCAATGTTGAAACCTCATGTTTAACGATGGACGTGACTATGTTTATTCATACTTTGTATACGTGAAGGTATAACGTCTAACAGTAAAACATACGCCTTTTTGAAATTAACAAATTATTCATCGATTCTGCTTTACTCTGGTCTGTAGCCCAGTAGACCCATATCTGACCGTCGATCATGGTTTCTATATCATTGTTTTTGCTATATGCTGTCACATTACACATTACATGCCACAATCAATTTAATAACAGCTTTACCATATGCTTTTTTAAAATCAACAAATACTGCCGAAGTTCCCATGTCTAACAATGGACGTAAGCCTTCATACCTACTTTTGATTATACTCTGTAGCAAGATCAACCCATGTATACCAGTGGACGTTGCCACAACAGCATATTTGGTCACGTATACGACATTAGACATGATGCAATGTTTGTTTTTTGTATATCATTGAATTGTTTTTGCTATAGGCTGTTACGTGATACCCCACACATTAAAATCTGACCACTAACAACTGAGATACAGCATAACAATCATTCTTACACGCTACCATGTTTGTTTGATCCATAATGTAATAAACGTGATCCCTTCCCCTTTTCATTGATATCTTATACGTCATGATCCGTCCAGCCGCTCCCAAGTTATAAGACTTTCCGACCAATTCGTTATTTTGTACCTTAAGATTTGGTGGTAGCGCCCATGGTAATTCGTATGGGAAAGGCGTCTCGCATTTTTTGTGCAGAAAAGGTGCACAGTTGTTGTGTTAAACCAGTTTGTAAGGATTTTTAAACAGAATGTTCTTCTTTTTCCTGGGCCTTGCTTTCCAAATATTTGTCTCTGCGGGATGGCTTGTACGACTGGATATCTTGATTCACTTCGCATAATATGTCCGAAGTATTGTGGTTTTAGAGGACTAATGGTATTGAGTATCTCCCGATTTTTCTTTATTCTTCTGAAGACCTTTTCATTTTCATTTGTAATTAGATTATTTCATCGTGAGTATTCTGTATTCTTCGATACAGCCATATCCTAAATGCTTCCAATCTCTTGCAAATGTCTTCGTGTTAAGTTTTTTATATTAACACTATTAGAAAAAAACCGCCGTTTAGCATATTTGAAGGATTAGAGTTCTTAATTAAAATAGTTTTAAACAATTAAAGATCTGATTGAGAAAGCCTTAAATCACGTTCTTTTAATCCTGTCCTATCATCATTCAATCTTCGCTTATCCACTGCTGGACATAGATCTCGCTCATAATTCCTACGACGACGTTTTAGATCGTCAGTCCAACGTGTTGGTGGACGACCTCTGCTTCTGCAGGCATCATCTCTTGGTCTCCATTCCAGTATCCGCTTTGTCCATCTGTTATCTGTCATTCGAGCCACGTGACCTGCCCAGTTCCATTTCAGTGTTGCTGCTCTCTCTACTGCATCAGCCACTCCTGTTCTTTGTCGTAGCTGGCGATTTGGGATCTTGTCTCGTAGTGAAACACCCAACATAGCACGCTCCATCGCCCTTTGACACACACGGATCTTTTTAACTGTTCTCCTTGTCATGGTCAACGTTTCCGCACCGTAAGTCAACACTGGCAAAGCACACTGATTAAAGGTTTTTCTTTTAAGGCATATTGGTATATCAGACGATTTGAAAATATGGTTCAGCTTGCCGAAGGCTGCCCAAGTCAGTCTTATACGACGGAGAAGCTCAACGGTTTCGTTATCTTTTCCTATGCGGATCTCATGACCTAGGTATATATAGGCCATTACCTGGTCTATGGATCTTGTTCCTACACATATATCTTCGCTGACTACAAGATTTGTCATCATCTGGGTTTTAGATATATTTATTTTCGATCCCCCTTCTAGCGAGGAAAGGAAGAGCTGATTTAAAAGTTCTTTGTCCTCATCTATCCTATCAGCTATTAGTACAGTATCATCTGTAAACCTTAGATGGCTAAGCTTTTCTTCGTTTATGTGTATGCCCTTGTCGGTCAGTTTTGCCCTTTTACATGTATATTCCAAAAGCGTAGTGAACAGTTTCGGCGATATGGTGTTCCCCTGGCGTACTCCACGTTGTATCGGGAATTTCTGGGATTAATCCTGTTATAAGGCTTATCTTCATCCGGTTTGGATGATGTGAGTAATAGCTTATAAATCTATACATGAGTTTTCTGAACCATCTGGTTTTCAATACATGATTTATAGTTCTTACAATTATTATTCCATGTAATGGTATAGAATCTTCTACCTCTTTCTCAACTGTGAATTGTATATGTTAAATAATCATTTATATACCTTTTAATAAAAGAATGAATAAAGTGCAATTGTTGATAATAACATAGCTAATACATATGCATTTTGTGGTTTACTACTCCTCAGGGAGACTTTTGAAGACTCGAATTAAAAATTCTTCACTTATTATAAAAGCCCAGAACTCAAAACTGGTTGACTAAAAGGAATGGAGTACTATGTCGAAGACGATACTGTTTGTAGGAGTAGAGAAAGATTAGATATATGGTAGATAAATGGATAGACTAAGGCAATACTTCATCTTCCAAAAACTATATTCAATTTTATTACAATATTCTTAAAAAAACAAAATCTCTCAAAAGTACCTAGTTACCTCTCTGTACTTCTTAAACCCTAATATTTCGTCAAACTCAGAAAATGTCAAAATTATACGACATCTCTTTTATAAAGCTATTTCGAAGTCGAGTTACCCTTTTCTTGATTCGCAATATCTTTTAAACGGTCCATAAAACTTCTTAAAGCGGTTATTTCATTAATAAGAACGACACTAAAGTTAATGAATGACGAAGCATCAAGAAAAGTGATTTATGGCGGATTTGTTTTTAGTAAAATCGAGAAAATTTCGGGTCTCTACAAAAAGGACCGGGGGCGGAAAGGAATGAAAAATAATTTATTTCGTTTAAAAGTCGACTTTATTGATGTAAAATGATAAATTGTCGACTCGAAATTGAAATGCTAAATGAAAGGGGTAAACAAGTCGTACAAGGGGTTACTTAGATGATTTTTTCATGTTAAAATAAAGTCTCCGTTAGCGATATTGTGTATGACTTTAACTACATAAATGATTTTAGGTATGTAAAAGCTTAGTAAAGTTGTCCCAGAAACACAATTCAACAATATTGACAACATTATTTTAAAATCGTTTACTTAAAATGTATATTATATGTCTGAGTTCTTAATATAAATGAGTCAAATAAAATTAAATTATTAGAAGAATTTTTCACGAATTAAAAAAAAAACAATATAACTATATAAACATAATATCAAAAGTTAAAATAGGAAACAAGGTTACTAATAGTTTTGAGATAACAAAAGGACTGAAGCAAGGTTGTTGTTTATCTCCCATACTATTCAATATATCGACGAAGCACTCAGGCACTGGAAAAAGAAGTGTAAAGAGATGGAGCTGTCTATTGGGGATGAAACGTTATACACGTTGCACTATGCAGTTAACCAGGTAGTTATTGCTTAAGACAAGGAAGACTAGAAAAATGACAAGGAAAATGGCTAGAAAACTAATCGAAGAGTACAAAAAATGGGGCCTCGAAGTAAATTTACAAAAAACGCAATATCTTTGCATAGGAGAAGAAAATACTGTAGATGACCTCGTCTTCTAGAAGACGGAAAAATTAAGAAATGCGATTAATGTATATTTGGGGGTAAAACTAACAAAGACAGAAAGAACTGATGAATCCATAAAAGACAGATTAACCAAAGGAAAACGAGTTATAGGTGCATTGAATTCAGTACTATGGCAGGGAAACGAAAAAAAGAATATATAATACCATTTTGAAACCAGTAATCGTCTATGGCTCAAAAGTATGGCAGTTATCAAAAAAACTTAAAGGTAACCTATTGGCAGTTGAAATGGATTTTTGGAGGAAAGCAGCAGGAAAGTCTAGTTTAAAACATGTGAGAAATGACATCGACATCGAAAAACAATAACTAACATGGTACGGACATATTAGACGTATGGGGGAAGAAAGATTAACAAAAAAAATATTAGAATGAGTACTACCAGTGAAAAGAAAACGAGGACGACCACCAATAACATGGATGCAAGGAATTTCGAAAGCAATGTCAACAATAAATCTATCTGAAGAGGACTGGCAGAATAGACAGGCTTGGCGAACGGAAACCCAAAGGTGAATTATACTATGAATGGGATATATATATATATATATATATATATATATATATATTTATATATATATATATATATATATATATATATAAAGTAGTTAGGTATTATTGACTGACACGTTATGTAAAATAAAGTTTTATTTTGAGGATGCAGTCATTTAAGTAGGGCATAAGTTAAACTCTTTGTTCTTAAATCAAGCTTTCGCAAAATTTATTTGCTTCATCAGGATATGCTAAAATATGTTATGGTAAATACAATGAAATTAGAATTAAAAAACATTGTATAAAACTAATATAAAAACTTACAACATGAGGTTAAACCATTAAATTATTAAATTCACAAAACATTCTTAACTTATCTAAATTATATTATCAAAATTAAAATATTGTACTTACATAAAAATATAATTTAGATAAGTTAAGAATGTTTTGTGAATTTAATAATTTAATGGTTTAACCTCATGTTGTAAGGTTTTATATTAGTTTTATACAATGTTTTTTAATTCTAATTTCATTGTATTTACCATAACATATTTTAGCATATCATGAAGCAAATTAATTTTGCGAAAGCTTGATTTAAGAACAAAGAGATTAACTTATCCTGCCCTACTTAAATGAGTGCATCCTCAAAATAAAACTTTATTTTATATATATAAAGAAACAAAATTTGTTTAATTTATTAATGTTTGTATTTTGAGAACGATTTCTGAAGTGAAAATTGAAACGTCAATAAACTTATTTTAAATTTTAATTGTGGTTTATTTAAATTAAAATAGTAATTACTTTAAGATGTAACAAAAAAATAGCTTCAGAACAATATTCATCTTTACACATTTAGTAGCCATAAAAGTTCCATGTAAATAAGCTTTGCAGCAATTGAACAAAAAAGCTATCATTAACAGACCATCCATGTTTTTAAACGATTTTTAAAAGCGTCCAAATTATTTAAGATTTTAACTATTTTGGAGCGTTAAGAAATACAAATATTTACACTCAAAGATTCATATATCTAGTTTTGTCTAGCTATATCTCCATTTACTTTTCTCTTACTTATACGTATATGTATGTACTATCGTCTATAGCGTACAGAGACACTTTCTTTTTTATATAAATTTAATCATAACTAGACTTAGGCAAATACGCAAATAAAAAAGTATGAAATATGCGCATAAATATTTAGTATTTTACGCAAAATATATATATATATATATATATATATATATATACAATATATACAATTATTTTAACATATAAATATTAAATGAAATGAGGTTGAATGCTCGAATAAATGAACTTTGAAAATAATGCTATTATCGAGCACAAGTTAATTAAATCTAGCCCAAGTACTTTCGCTTAAAATAGCATCTTCAGGGGCATTTCGTCAAAATGTGAACTATCCGGCAAGCGTAGAATGTGGAAACATTAAAAATAACATAAATTGTACAAAACACTACACTAAAACGAGGACAAACAGTTTAAAATTACTTCTACGCTACATTCTCTGTCAGTATCTGGAGGGATAATCTTAAACATAATCTCCACTTTTAAAATCTTTGTTTGTACCAACGTGTAAATTTTTAAAATAAAATAAAAAATAATACGTATGTACTTACGGTTTTGTCACAACATGAGCAATAAACTTTATCCATATCCTTAGATAGCTCTTTGTAAGGTTTTATCCAAGTTAAAACATTGCTTATTTTCGACATTTTCAAAGCAAAATAATTATTCACAATTAGAAATACACGTTGTTTACGCCTCCAATGTTACAACAAAAGTGAAACCAAGTGAAACTGAGCGTTAAAATAAAAATGTTTACCTAGGGACATAAACTTGCAAACACAAACCCTTAATTCCAGGGCAAAACATGACAAAACTATAAGCCGCTGTCTTTTATTAGTTACTATACCAAGAATTTGAATACCAAGTGATTTTAAAACAAAATTAAATATTGGCATTTTCATGCTATCTGTACGTTTGAATATAAAAATATATAGTTAACACCAACTTTTCAAATTATATGCACTTTATGCTCACTTTTATAAAAATATGCAAAATTTTACATTTTTGCATTTTTTATGCATTATATGCAAAATATGAAATTTACATATTTGTCCAAGTCTATGTGTAGTTTTGAGGCATGAAAATTTAAATATTTATTAAGTCATTTAAAAAATACATTAATAACATTATTGTTTATGTAATATTAAAGAATCATTTAAAGAGTTTAAGAAGGTTTTTTTCTTATAATTTACTTAAAATGTAATAAATACTGAACGATTTAAAGATATACAAATTCATGTTTTTGCAAAATTTGATATTGTAGGTGGTTTTTACGTGTTTAAAAATGATTTTCATGATGATAAGTTATTATTGTTAAATGTAATAATTAATAGGATCATTTTAATGTGATGTAAGTTAGCTAAAAATGCGGTTATAACCGTGGCACTACATGATATAGATCTAAAAAACTAAATTTTTTCGCAATTGTGTAATAGAATGTTTGATGATCCAACTAGTCGAAAGTTTTGAAAAATCTGAGTAAACAGTATCCAAAACTTTTATTATATTATTAGTTTGATCATCTAACAACCTTGTAAATAGTAATCCACCAGTACACAATCCATGGTATGTTGAATAAGTTTTAGCATATCCAATAATTTAATTCATCACTAACTAATCTAACAAAGTCACCTTTGGAAATGATGACTAAATACAGACACTTCCATAAATTAGAAATTAATAGTAACTTCTACAAAAAATAGGAAAGAGAAGACTTTTAAACTTCTTTCCATTTTTCCGGAAAAGTTAACGAAGCTAACTAGACACCCAGGACGGCTAGAGTGTAAAGGAATTGTCGTATCAGTAATACAGTAGTCTCTCTTTATAATGATTCCCTATATAACGACAATTCCTCTATAACGATGAAAATAGTAAACGTTGGTTGGTTCGTTATAAGGACAATGAATTAATTCTTTCTCTATACCGATACCGTTGTTTCTTTATAGTGATAACTTTTCAGCGTTCAATAGTCGATGACAAACGTGTTATCATGTTTAAAGTTGAGACTACCTGAGTCATTAGTGACAAAGTTTTGCGCTTAAGGAATGCGGCCACCCATTCTACTCATTCTTATCAGAGGCTTAAGTGACTCGCTTTTAATGTTCGGGTGGCGTGCTTAACTGATATATCACACAGATGTTGTCATCTATTGACGAATTTTCATTTCCAGTTTTAGTTGTGCCTTAATGTGTCAACAGTCAACATGTTTTCGACTCTCACTGGAGGAAAAGTTATCGATAACTCGAGCAATAGATAAAGGTGAAAATCTCAGCTCGAAGGTTTAGATCGCGCTACGCTTCAGTAGTTCCAGCAGCAGCGTATGAACCATATTCCACTTTCTGGACCTGTGGTCAGGACAAAAGCTGAGTTTTTTGCACCTAAGCTTGGAATTGAGAATTTCAAGGCATCTGAGCAAGTGGAAGCTGCGGCACAAGATTAACTACGGGAAAATAAGCGTAGAGGTTAGTGATGTTAACAAAAACGTAACGGATGGATGATTATCTACAAAACGTGTGGCCTGGACTGAAGGCACGATATGCGTCAGACGATATTTTCAATGCTCATGAGACTGGCTTGTTTTTAAAATGACACCAAACAGAACTTTAAAATTCAAATCGGAAAAGTGCGTTTTTGGAAAGCTCTCTAAGAAACGCGTTACGGTTTAAGTGGCGGCTAACATGAGAGGTTCGGTGAAGAGAAAATTATTAGTGATAGGGAAGTCGAAAAACAAACGTTGCTTTAAAAAGAGTGCGTGAATGACTTCGAATATTTTTGAAAAAGCGATAAGAAAATGGGATATGGAGCTTAAAAGGAAAAAAATCTTCTGCTTGTAGACAAGTGTCCTCCCCATCCTGTACTGTGCGACCTTCAAAATATTGAACTTTGTTTTCTGCCAGCAAACACAACGAGTCTCCCTCAGCCCACGGATCAAAGTGTCATCAAAAGTTTGAAGAGCCATTACAGGAGAAGACTTTTGATGGAATTGGATGAGAACAATGGAGCTCTAAAACTAAACTTTCTTGACGGCATCATATTAATTAGTGAATCCTGGGACAAGGTGACGAGCAATAAAATAAAACATTCCTTCAAACACGCAGGATGGCTGGAAAATCAAGGTTTGACTGATGATAAAGATGACCTATTATTAGATGTTTGGGCCAGACAGTTTAAACTTACTATTACCTACGGACCAGAAGCGCTAACAGATTTGATGAAAGAGAAGTTGATAAAAATTTAGCTACAATATCTGGACTTTCTGACGAGGATATCCTACAAGCAGGTCGTGTAGAAGGAAGTGGAAGCAGAACCAGAACCAGATCCAATCCCTAAGCAGGCATTGGTTGAGGCAAAAGTACTGCATCGATTCTTCATCATTCTGCATTCGTGGAAAGAGAAAAGGAAACAGACCAAGGTGACAGACTTTTTTGGTAATGTAGGCTAAATATATTACAGTATTATATTATTTTGATATTGTAGAGTACACATATTTATACTATGATTTTTTTATACTGTATTACTTATATTACTCTTTAATAAATCTATGTGGTCTACAATACAGTGTTAATTCATTTATATTCGTTTTGATAATTTAATTAAATTAAAATAGGTTATTTAGTACATGATTGTTAATATTACAGTACGGAATTTTGTTTCTCTCTGAATAACAATATCTCCTCATAACGATGAAATTTCCCGGTCCCTTGCATATCGTTATAGAGAGAGAGGACTGTATAGATAAATCTGTTGCTTACATTGAATACAATAATTTTTCTGCGATCAATTTTTTTCAGTCAATGTTGTTAATAAAAAAAATACATTACGTAGAAATTTTTACCAGCTAAATATTCTCTAATTTTGTTACAGAATGGTCTTCCTTCCGCCGACAATCCATACATTTTTAATGGCGATTTTGTAGATCGAGGAAAACGAGGCCTAGAAGTTTTTCTTATTCTTCTTCTATGTTTGCTGGCAATCCCTGGGGCTGTATATCTCAACAGGGGTAACCACGAAGATATAATAATGAACCAGAGGTAAGTAAAAACAAATAATACATAGATTGGTACTAAAGAAGATAAAAAAATATAAATTACTCATACATTAAATTATTAATATGCATATATTTTCACTAAAAATATTCATAGTGATCATCTCTAGTGATAACCCTACATTTTTCCATCCTTGGAAAAACAGATCTGCTAAATGATCTCTAGTGTAACTGGACTACTTTAAATACGCGATCAAACATACGCAAGTTCTCTATGGAGCTTATATCAATACTAGAGTAGAAGCCACACTTAGAATGCAGTGTAAGTGTACACCTACATTGGAACCGTATTTCTCCCGATCCGATATCGGGCGACGTCGGCCGACGTCGGATTGAAAACAAACTCAAGGTATTAAATCATAGTGCCTATACTGCTTCCATGACGAAGCAGTATAGGCACTATGATTTAATACCTTGAGTTTGTTTTCAATCCGACGTCGGCCGACGTCGCCCGATATCGGATCGGGAGAAATACGGTTCCAATGTAGGTGTGCACTTAGTCTTACGGCGCGCAGTTATGCCGCTCATGTCAGCACAGTGGTAGGTGTATGGTAATTTGGCGATAGACTGAGATATCGGAACCGTACGCGCTTCATTTCAAAAATCCACATCTGAAGCTATATAAACAAACCCTCAGTTTCACAAATAATATCAGATTTTTAGGTATGGCTTTCAACCAAAAGCTCTCCTGAAAAAAAAATACAGAAGAACTTAAAAAATCATGCCAAGCAGGATTAAATTTTATGAAAACTATTTCCAACAAAAACTGGGGAGCAGATTAAAATAAACTATTACATGTATTTAAATCTTTAATTAGATTCAAACTCGACTATGATTTGACAGTTTATTCCTCAAGCAAAGTATCAATATTTAAAACCTTGGAAACTGTTCAAAACACAGCTTTTATAACCTTCAGCGTTCAGAAGAAACCTTCATAACCTTTATCTTGAATTTCCTGAAATTCTTCCAACAAATTTCCTAACGTCTCCACCTTGGTTAATAGCAATTCCCAAGATTAATACTGCTACTTAATTTGGTTCGATTTATTAAAAATAATCTCATTCATTCTAATATTTAATTGTCTGACTGCCTTTTCCAAAACAATATTAAAGAGGAGACACGCCAGCGCGTTCCTCTGTCTTGGACCATTATTAATTTAAAAAAACGTAAAGTTTTTTCTTTCAATTCTAATGCATGAGCTTACGTTTTGCATTGTTAGTTGGGTCAACTTAACTTAGGTGAGATCCCAAAGTCTATCATTGTATTATATAATGCAGTTCTTTTAACACTGTCCTAGGCTGCTTTAAAGTCGACGAATAGATGGTGTCTATCTATGTTATATTCTAGTGACTGTTCTAGAATCTGCTTATGTGCTTGAATTTGATGTATATTTGATTGATATTGATATTGACCAACAATAGGCTTTGTAAAATGTTTTAATTCTTTTAAACAATACATTTCCGAAGATTTTATACGCAGATGCTAACAGAGTAATGCCTCTATAGGTCTTACACTTCAGTTGATCATCATTTTTATACAACGGACATATTATTCCCTTTAGCCACTCTTCTGGTACCAATTCATTCTGCCCTATAAGTACTATTAGTTTATGAATTGCTGCAAAAAGTTGATCACCACTAGTTAGGATAGCATTTGACACTTCTTCTCTTGTTGGGTCTTCACTGTGTAGTTGACGTAGATTTTGTTGATTTTCTATGTTGTAATCTCCTTCAGAAATGTCTAGAAATGTGGCTGTATCGACGCATACTGAGAATACCTTGGACAGACAGAGTGACCAACACAGAGGTATTAAGACGAATGGGTAAAGAGGTGGAATTGTTAACAACTGTTAAAAGGAGGAAAGCGTCATACCTGGGCCATGTGTTCCGTAATGATAAGTACAGTCTGCTACAGCTTATCGTGGAAGGCAAGATTGAAGGTAGAAGAGGTTTGGGCAGAAAGAAGAAATCCTGGCTGAGAAACTTGAGAGAATGGTTTCAAATACCAGAAGCTGCGAACATAATTCACGCGGCACAAAACAGAGAAACCTATCGTATGATGGTCGCCAACATTCGGTGAAAGACGGCACATAAAGAAGAATATTTTTCAATATCGTTTATATTTAGATGTTCGCTGAAATAACTTTTCTAATATGTTGTTATTTTTTTCGATGGAGTGGTTCCATTGGCTCTTTCAGTTATTATCACGATATGTGTAGCTATCGACCCTGTTAATCGACTGTTGGTGAGCCAAAAGCTATATATTTAGTTTATTTTCATGACTACCGTGTACTTTGTTTTTTTTTTATATTGAGATATACCTAATCTAAACACATTGCTAATACATGCTTGACAATTTTTTTTTTGTAAACTCTCTAAAACTAAACTGTCTTCTACTAAAACACTAAACTACTACGTTGTCAGTATATCTAATATTATTTATATGCACTCCGTCGTGTAATATCTTACCGAATACAATACAATTCACTGTTACATCCCTCTGCATATTAGTTCTTCTGGTCCTTTTAATTAACTCGTAACTCCTTCAACTTCAGTTTGAAACTATGACAAGGTATTTCGAAACTATCGCTAGCATTCTAGCGGTAAATACGGTATTTTAATTACCTCTATTACATCAACTTCACGTACTTAGTGTTGAGAGCGGTGCGAAGTTACCGAGTGAGCGAAATCGCGAAGTTAAAGTTTATAACTGAAAAGTGAAACACAAAACAAAACGTATGATGTGCAATGTAGGAAATAAAATAGAAGTTTACAACAAACACACAAAGTGGAGTTCTAAACTAAACAAAATAGTTTTTAAACTTTGCATAATTTTTCGGTAGAGACTCGTTTAAAATTTTAACAAGGGCTTCTGCGAAGAAGCTTTTATTAAAAAAGTATGTTCTTGCAGATGTGATGAAATCTTGTAAACGTAGATATACACAGACAGAGTGGGGCACTCTATTTCACTAGAAAAGTAGTCTTCTTCTTCTTTTTACGGTACTTATCCGTTCCGGATATTGGCGATCAGCATAGCTATCCTAAGTTTACTTGCAGCAATTCGAATTAGTCCGGTTGTAGAAGTATTGAACCAATGTCTTAGGTTTTGAAGCTAAGATATTCTCCTTCTCCCTATCCTCTCTTTCCAAATATCTTGCCCTGAAAAATGAGCTGCAATAAGCCATATCTGTGTTAATTTGTCATAACATGGGACAAGATATTCTAATTTGCGCTCTGTGATTGTGTTAGTGACCTCGTATTCCTTGCCCATTCTATGAAGGAAATCAATATTAGTCACATGATCCACCCATGAAATTTATAAGATGCGTCTGTAACACATCTCGAAGGCCTCGAGCTTTTCTAAAGAAGTTTCATAGAGCATCCATGCCTCTACTCTGTATAATAATATAGAAAATAAACAGCATCTGATGATAGAGACTTTGGTACTGAGTGACTTAAACTTTTAGAGTGACTTAGACTTTTACTTTGGTAAATCGTGACTTCCGAAAGACCTTCATCTTCCTAAAGAGACTTCATCTTTACAAACGCTGATCTTGCTTTCCTTATGCTTTGTTTTATTTCAGTAGTCTCATTGACTGTTTATGTTAGTACCAACATATGTGTAGCTGTTTACCCTGTCAATTGGCTCTTGGTTTTCCAAAATGTGTGTATTTTATATTTCGTGCATACTAACCACCATGTACTTTATTATGGTCGTATTGAGATCCAGCCCATACTCTCGACTTATATCTGATATGCGCGATATTATTGGTTGTTAACCATCTAGGCTATCTACAAAAACTACTGCGTCGTCAGCATATCTAATGTTGTTTAGACACACTCCGTTAACTAAGATGCCTTCCTGTAGTATTAACCTCGGAAATCTTTTTTGGATGGTGCTAGAAAGGTCACCAATGGAGACACTGCGGACGGCAGCCAGATGGTTGATGGAGAGCGAGTCATGGGTTCGAGAGAGTCGTGGGTTCGAAACTAGCTTTTGGAACCGGGAATGAGTCAAACGGATGAAATATGTAGAGATAGGACAGGATATGATATATTAGAAAACATACCTTCTTCTTCTTCTTCTTCGTCTAGCCATTCACGTCCACATCTGAACATAAGCCTCTTTAAGTCTTCCTTTCCATTGGTTTTTATTGTACGCTACTTGTAGCCAATTTTTCCCGGCAGTCCTTTTCAGATCATCTGTCCATCTCATAGGAGGTCTGCCTCTGGGTCTTTTGTGTTGGTATGGTCTCCAGGTTAAAATTGATCTGTGCCATTTGTTTAGATTGCTCCTAGCTACATGTCCAGCGTATTCCCATTTCAGCTTTAATGCTTTTTGAACCACATCGGTGACTTTGGTTTTCTGTCTTATCCATGTGTTTGTTTTCTTGTCCTTAAGTGATATACCTAGCATTGCTCTTTCCATCGCGTGTTGAGTGACTCTAAGTATATTCATATTCTTTTTTGTGATGATCCATGTTTGTGCCGCATAAGTTAATATCGGAATAATGCATGCATCAAAAACTTTAGATCTAAGATGTAATTGAATTTGTTGATTTCTGAGTATTTAGTTCAGTTTACCGAATGCTGCCCAAGCTAACTTTCTTCTTCTTTTTATTTCTTCAGTCTGAATTTCCCTATTTAGGATTATTTTTTGTCCTAAGTAAACAAAACCTTTTGTCCCAAGTAAAACATACCTAAGTAAACAAAAATATAGATGGGTGAAATTACCAAAGATAAGATAAGATAGAAACAGGGCGCCACTTAACTTTTTGGGGTTAAAGGGGAAAATTAAGAAACCCTAGAAATGAAAAGAGATAAGTAAGGATATTTAGGTTCTAAGACCAAATCCAGGGAAAGATATCAACAGTTAATAATTATGACATAAATTTGGTCAACACTCTACATAAACCAATAATAAATCTGAATACAATCCTGAATGAATTACGTGGCACCAAAGCTAAAATACAAAAAAAACTCTACTAAACTTACCGAAAACTATATTTAAAACTTCATGGGAAAATAATGTCGATAAACACGTTTTGTTCGCATACTCAACCTTATACCATGTTTTGTAGTCTGCCTCCGACAAAACTTAAACTGTTTTCTAATTTACTCTACATGAACTCGATGAACTTTGAACTGTACCCTACGTCGCTTTTAAAAATAAAATTTATCCAGAATCCTAATAGGAAATCCTTCTTAAATAATTAAAATAGGTCTACACTTGTAAGGTTTTAAAATAATACAATATGCTGATGATTTTCTTATTTATTCGTCTACCAAAAAGCTCCAAAAATCAGTTAAACCAAAATCAGTTTAAAATTGCGCTAAGTAAAACAAGTATTATTATTTTCACTCGACACAATATTCCAAAACTAAATAAGATCAAACTAGATATGTTTGAATACAATTTTAGTTCTTCAATTAAATATTTGGGAATGATTCTCGATCGCTAGCTAACTTGGAAACTTCACGTTGAGTTTATGTTGGATATATTATGTAAGCAGGGTCTACATATCCTTAAATCAATTACAAAATCATTATGGAAAACAGATGTAGAAACTTTGTTGTTTTCCTCAGATGATATATTAGATCTATTATCGATTATGGATTTCCCTCATATAGCACTCTGATGCGCTATAGAGGCACAACTATCAGCCAAAAGCTCTTCATGTGGAGGTCCTGGGTAATAGAACCCCAACATGGTTTCCTAACCAAATTCAAAACTAAGGACAGCGCATTGTCGCTATATTCCTGTCGCTAAAGCGGCTTATCCACGAACTAAAATTGTTTACTTGGGCCTCAAGTCTCCGCTCCGAGCCCCGGCTCAGTTCGGCGACTTGGTGCTCAAGGGGTTGGGCCCTACGTGCCGGGTTTTGGGTTTTTTGTTTTTTTTTGGTGGCTTTCGCCGGTTTTTGTTAGTATTTTATAAATTTTTTGGTGACCGGTTTTTTGTAGATTTTTTTTGTAGATGGCCCTGAAACAAAAAATCAGAATTATTGTACAATATATACTATAATACTGAAAAATATATAAAATATAAAACAATATGATAATATAGAGTTTGTCCTCTTTAACGCAACTGGGCCCACTTTGTATTTGGCGATAGTCCTGGATATTTTTGAGCTATGAACTGTCTTCATTGTGCTTTGTTGCCGTTTTTGGAATTTTTGTCTCTCTGAGGTTTTGTTGTCTCTCTGGACTGATTTTTAAATTTCTCTCTGGTATTTTGTTTTAGTCTACTATTTGTTGTTTAGGTCTTTTTGCTTCCATTCATGGATGCAAATACCTCATAGCAGTGTCATAACTCATTATCTCTCTTAGTATGTGACTGGGGTGGTTCTCTAACTCCGCGAACCACATCCTAGCTTTTTCTTTCATTGTATCAGTCACTCTGATTTGTTGCAGTTCCTGTGTACAGTCACTCTGAGGAATCTTTCCGTTTCGTATTTCGTACGTTGACTTTAGGCTTTTGTTGTGTGCCTCTTGTATTTTCTTTTTTGTAGTGTTGAATATGTGTCCCCATGCGATGGACGCATATGTTAGTATAGGAAGGACTATACTATTTATTAGTCTTATTTTTGTTTTAAGTAGAAGTTTGCTTTTCCTTTCTGCTAGGCATCTTATAGCTGATCTCGCCATGTTGGCTTTTTGTATAGTGGCTTCTACGTATTTGTTTAATGTTAGACCTTTATCCATGATTATTCCGAGGTATTTTGCTTCGCTTTTCCACTCGATGGGATTATCTTGCGCAGTTACCTGTTCTTCTGGTTGTTTAGGAATTTCTTAAATCTTAGAATTGCATTAATGATGTCTGTTAAATATACTATGGCTCTCGCTGGTAAGTATTTTTCAGTCCCTGCACGCTCTGTTTAAATAGCTTTTAGCGCTTCTTGTGATTGATCCTGTGCGCAGAGTGGGCGAAGTCTTCTTCGCTATTTTAATTTCTACGTTTTTCTGTAGAATTGGTTTCTACGTATATTGGAGTCTTTGGGCATCATCACTGGTATTTAAATTTTTTGGATGCTTTTCGATCTGTATGGCTTTCCTGATTACACGTTTAGCCTTATTTTCGATGTTGGCTAGCATTGTTGTTCCATTTAAGTTTATTTTGTATCCTGTGTTTATGGCATGGTGTGCTAGAGATGAAGTCTTTTCTTTTCTTTCGATGGCGTTTGAATGTTCATCACGTCTAACTTGTATCCTTCAATTTGTCTGTCCGATGAACGATTTATCGCAGTCCTCACACGGAATTCGGTATACACCTTGATGTTCCAATGCAACTTTTGTTTTTGCCGATGGTAATGTGGTTTCGATTTTTCTGTCGCTGTTAAAAATAGAAAAATAGTCTCTATTTTGTTTTTTCTTAGCACTCTGCTGATTTTGTCTGTCGTACCCTTTATATAGAGCAGAATAGTTTTTCCAAGTTTTTTTTTGTTTAAAATTATTTCAGCTACAGTTTTTATTTGAAACACTTTTTTCTACGATGTACAGATTCTTGGTAAATCGATTTTTTTGCGTTTTTTACCCCCTGTGGGAGGGGGTTTATGGGGAAGCTCAGGGGTAAAAGCGGTAAACTTTTTTGCATCTTTTTTGGGATTCCATATTTAATATCCTTGGCAAAATTCAGCTTCTTCGTATGATTTTAGAGGTTCAGTGGCATTTTCGTTTCTGACGACTGAAGTATAGACAGGTATATTAAATTTATAATTTAATATTTGATGTATGATCACAAATTAAATCTTATTCAATCAAATATCCCATTGTTTAAATTATATTTTGCAATTAAATAAATTTTTATGTTATTTTTAACCCACTTCGCCTGGGCTATCATACGGAACCACAAATATGTAAAACTTTTTCAGTTTTTACTTACACCTTCCAGTGCATGGCTGCCAGTTAGATCTACGCATCTATTTACAACGTCATAGATCTTTAGAAAATCCATTACCTCTACCTTATAATTTAATGTCCATTTTTATGAAATCTAAAGTGTTTTAACTAATTGATTTATGTAAAAATTTAATATTGATATAACGTTACCAAAATAATAATATTCAGTTTTTATTTTATACCAGAAAGTAACCATTTTTAACTTATGTCTCCCTGGCAAATATCTAAATAAATCTGTAACGACCATCCAAAGATTAAACTCCCACATCAGTTTTCCACAAAACCACCGTTTTATTTGTTGACATAAAATCTTTCATTGGAATGCTCTGATGAAATACAAGTCACGATTTGTTTGTTTTAGGTACGGATTCATCAGAGAGGTGCAATCCAAATATAAAGTAAGTGCTGTTTTTATATGTTTTAAAAAGTGCGTGTGTATTTCTGTCGCTTGTTTTGATAGCGATTCATGTTCATGGTTTGACGAGGTAATAAAAGAATGTGGGTTATTGTAAAACTCGTATTCATTTGTACATAATATGTATCTAGTTTGAATAAGTGGATTTTATCGGGATGTATATGATAAATTTTTATTCTATGAGATTGAAATAAACATGAGAATTTACATTTGCCAAAAATTTTATTTAGGTCTTTTTTATTTATTTAGTTCTATATATTATTGTTTTTGAATGTAACTTGATTTGCACTTCAAATGTGCCGCTGTTAAATAGTCAAACTCCGTGTGAAAAGAGACTTTCTTTTAAATTAACACAATACATGAATATACCATGCGGTCCATATGTATGGAATAAATTCATGTTTAGCATTATTATGTACTATGTGAAAAAACCTGAAACAGGTCGATTTTTGTTCTTAAATTGACAATTAACAGTATGAAAATATTATCCATATCTAGCACCCCCTTTGAATTATAAGCACCCCCTCGAAAATTTTAAATTAAAAAAGGGGTCATGTGGCACCTTGTTAGAAAGGGATTTGAGTCCTCTGTTCAGCAATATAAAATTTTTTTAGTTTGTGCAATCATAACTGAGAAAATTAATTTTTAAAATTGAACTAAATGTTCAACTTGTCCACCATTATTCATTTCTTGACAATAACCGAGGCGACTTTGGAATTCTCGTACATTTTGTATGACCTCGAGGGATATTTTGTTAATTTCTTCCGTTATACTAATTTTTAAATCAGCAATATTGCCTGGTCTATTAAAATATACTTTAGAAATAATCAGGTATTTTCGTATCTGTTTTGATAAACATTAGGGAAGAAACACTGAAGATATTGATATGAATCTGGTAGGCTGCTGTTATTTAGGTGTTTAAAGTTACTAAAAGATGTCAGTATAGCATTTGTGCGCGTATTAAATTGTATTACGGCTCATTTGTCCGAGTCTTAAACAATAGACAGTTTAATTATGATTGGTTGTGGTAATAAAACAAGAACTCAAAAGGAGGTTTGTGCAATGTTTAATAATAAATGCCCTGGTCAACAAGTTTCGCAGTCTACAGTTAGCAAAATTGAAAAGAAGTTTCGTTATACTGGTGACGTAAAGAATGTTAAAAAACCAGATAGAAATCTTAAATTTACTGATGAAAAAAAGTTAGATGTACTTCTAGAGATTGAGGAAAACCGCATAAAACAACTTGCCGCCGTCAATGATGTACCTAAGTAAATCATCTATTTTGAGAGTTTTGCATAAAGAAAAATACCACCCCTACAAAGTTCAGTTAGTCCAGGAGTTAAAAATCCTGATAGAAGGCAAGAATTTTATAAAATGATGATGTACAGAATAAACGCAGATTTGCAGTTCATAAACAAAATAGTTGTTTCTGATTAAGCGACGTTTCATTTCGCTTTCAAGGTAGCAGGTAGATACATTTTACGATCCCGGTAAAGTTAGGTCTACTTCAGGATTGCGACCCTGCCTATGCGAGCCGTGGCTCACTCTCAATCTCTTTAACCGAGAGGGTACCACGTCCCAACCTATCATCCTTGTCGATGACGCCAAATTCCCTAGCCCATCCTACAATCCTTCTACCAACCCGCACAGGCCAGCGTGGTAGAGAAACGGCCAGGAACCCCGTAAAATGAGAAAGGAAGAAAATGCAAGGCCCTCAGTCTCCGGCAGTCCCTTGAAAACAGGCTATGGTAGCAGTCTTGTAGTTAGAGGGACAGAGGGTGCTAAGAATCACCGGAGTCAACCAGGCTACCTTCATAAACGACAACGGCAAAGAATATGGTTTATGGCAACATACAACACAAGAACATTGATGGAGGACGAAAAACTAGTTGAACTGGAAAACGAGCTGAATCATATAAAATGGGATATACTTGGATTGTCCGAAGTACGGCGAAAGGGTGAAGAACAAATGGTACTTCCGTCGGGAAACCTATTGCATTATCGAGGAGAGTCTTCCAATGGTGGCGTAGGATTTATAGTAAATAAAAAACACACAAAGAATATACTCACAATTAAAAGCATAAGTGATAGAGTTATATATCTTATCTACAAAGTAAACGAAAAAATTCGGTTAAAGATCATCCAGGTATATGCACCTACAAGTACCCATACAGATGAAGAAGTAGAATGGTTCTACGATGACGTTAACACTGCCATACAAGAGACAAACACCAACTTTACTATACTGATGGGAGACCTAAACGCCAAAATAGGCCACAAGCAAGATGATTCGGAGTTTGTAATTGGACCTCACGGATATGGCGATAGAAACGAAAGGGGTCAAACTCTCATAGAATTTCTTCTGCAACACAGGCTATATGTCATGAATACGCACTTTAAAAAAAGCGACCAAAGAAAGTGGACTTGGCAATCACCAAATGGTTTAAACAAGAACGAAATTGATTTTATATTTACTAACAAAAAAGACGCTGTTCAAGACGTAACTGTATTAAATCAATTTTCAACTGGAAGTGACCATAGAATGGTTAGGGCGAAGATAGTCTTAAATATACAGAAGGAAAGAAGACATATGGTAACAAGGACTAATAATGTTACATTCACTGCGATTACTAACACCAGGGCATACCAGGAAGAAATAGAGAGTAATCTACAGAAAGACCTGCAAGATGAAACCAGTATTGAACAGCTTAACGAAAAATTGGTAGAAGCCCTGAAGAAGTCACAGAAGAAGTGCCAAGCCAAGCAATCAACAAAAAATGAAAAACTCACAGAAGACACAAGAAACCTAATGCAAAAAAGAAGGGAAATGAAAGAAAAGCATACAACGAACATTGCAGAGCTAAGGAATTTAAACAAAACCATTTCAAAAGCCATTAGGAAAGACATAAGGAACTTTAACACTAAGGAAATAACTGATACCGTAGAACAAAACAAAAGCCTAAAAGTTCTAAAACGAAAGTTGAAAACAGGAACGAGGAATATTTATAAGTTAAAAAATAATCAAGGACATGTCATACATGAACAACAAGAGATACTAAAAATCATCGAAGAGTACTATAGAACATTATATAGTCGAGATGATCACATTCCCGAAGTAGAAATTCCAGCAATACTAAATCAAGGGTCAGAGGAACTTCCAGATATAACCGAAGAGGAAATTAAGTCAGCATTAAAAGGTATGAAGAACAACAAAACACCTGGAGAAGATGGCATTGTAAGTGAAATGATAAAACTAGGAGGCGAATGCGTCATAAAGGCTTTAAAAACCCTTTATAATGCCTGCCTCTTTGAAGGAAATACGCCAGAAAAATGGAATAATGCCATTATGATAATATTGCATAAAAAAGGAGATGTAACAGAAATTGGCAAATACAGACCTATCAACTTATTATCTCATTTATATAAACTCTTTATGAGAATAATTACTAACAGACTGGGACCTAAGCTAGATTTTCATCAACCTCTAGAGCAGGCCGGATTTAGGAGTGGCTTTGGAACAAATGACCACCTACAAGTAATAAAATCCTTGATAGAGAAAGTTATAGAATACAACAAGCCATTGATATTAATATTTGTAGACTTTGAGAAAGCATTTGACTCAGTCCAGCATAGCTCCATGTTAAGAGCTCTTACAGAGTGCAGTATTGACCATAGGTACACAACTCTTCTTCGAAATATATATGATAGCGCAACAGCTGCTGTAAAAATGTACTATGGTGACACAGACACATTTCCCTTGGAGAAAGGTATTAGGCAAGGAGACACTATCTCTCCTAAACTATTCACCGCCCTATTACAGAGTGCTATGAGAAAAAATAATTGGGAAAATATTGGATTAAATATAAATGGGGAATTTTTGAACAACTTGAGGTTTGCAGACGACATAGTCCTTATTGCAGATCAGGTAGATCATGCATGCCAACTTCTTCAAGACCTTCAGAGCTCTTGTGCACGAGTTGGCCTTAAAATTAATTTTTCCAAAACACAATACATGACCAACCTGGTACTGGCAAAAAACATTTCCACTAATGGCACGCAAATTGAACAAGTGTATTCCTATAAGTATCTGGGCCACGAGATTAAATTGGGAAGAGACAATCAAACAACAGAGTTAAAAAGGAGAATAGGACTGGCATGGGCAGCTTACGGAAAACTGAGGGAAGTCTTTAAATCAGCTATTCCCATGTGCTTGAAGAGAAAAGTTTTTGATCAGTGTGTACTTCCAGTTCTGACATATGGAGCAGAAACATTGACACTTACCAGAAAAGTAATTAATAAGATACAAGTGGCACAGAGAGCGATGGAGAGGTCAATGTTGGGCGTATCACTCAGGGACAGAGTTTCGAGTCAGATAGTAAGGAGAAAAACTGGTGTGACGGACGCAGTTGAAAGAATTACAACCCTGAAATGGAACTGGGCAGGACATGTTGCTAGGGTCAGAGATGGAAGATGGACAAAGAAAATTTTAGAGTGGAGGCCTAGACACGATGCTTATCGTAGTCGAGGACGTCCTCCAACAAGGTGGTCGGACGATTTAAAGCGCATCCAGTCTAACTGGATTCAAGTTGCTCAAGATCGGATGCAATGGAATTATTTACGGGAGGCCTATGTTCAGCAGTGGACGCAAAATGGCTAATGATGATGATGATGATGATGATGACGTTTCATTTAAATGAAAAGGTTAACAAACAGAACTATAGATATTGTAGCAGAAAAAATCCTCACTGGATATGTGAGACTTACACGCAATATACTAAAAAAATTAATGTTTGGGCTGGTATCATTAACAACAAAATTATTGGTTCTTATTTGTTTGAGGGCACAGTTGATGGTAAGGTTTATCTAGATTTTTTGATTAACTTTTTAGTGCTTACATCAGGAAAATATTTTTTTCTGCTATTAATCATCCAAATGAGATAGATTGATCTATTCACTATCAACAAGACGGAGTTCCACCGTATTTTGTATATATAGCTAAAAATTATTTAAACGAGGTTTTTCCTAATAGGTGGATTGGAAGATATGGAACGATCGAATGACCGGCTAGATCCCCCGATTTGACTCATCTCGATTACTTCTTATATACGAAGAAGGTTGCGTTTCGATTTAATTTGAGTCTCTTACCACTCCCTGACACGTGTTTCTGGGTCTACCCGTCATCAGAAGGAGTTTGTAAGAAGACTCAAACTAAATCAAAATGCACCGATTACTCTGGCAATTACATGAAAATAACTGCCAGAGTATGCAACTAGAGACCTCTAGTGAGGAAAGATGAAGATACGTCGATAGCAATTAAAGTAAACTGTATACCCAAGCTTAATCAAGCCATTCAGAGCGGTGCTGGAAATAATATTCCACTATGCACCAACAATTTACCCATATAAATTACCATCATTCTTGTACTCATTGCGTCGAGTAAGGACGATAAATATACGAAGAAGGTTGCGTTTCGATTTAATTTGAGTATCTTACCACTCCCTGACACGTGTTTCTGGGTCTACTCAGAGACTCAAAGCGACTCAAATTAAATCGAAACGCAAATTTCTTCGTATATTTATCGTCCTTACTGTGTTACAAAAGAATTTTAGATTCCTCTGAGTACTCTCCCAACCATAATAAAGCACAAGGAATAAATTAATGCTGCTTAAACTGCTGAAGTACTGAAAAAAACTACTAAAGGTGAATTTCCTTATCTAGAAGAAAGTCTGGTCATTTGGCTAAGACAGTGTAGAGAAAAAAAGTGTCTATTAGCGGAAACTTGTCAGCGTTGCTAACAAGCTTACAACGCGTTGTAAGGAAAAAGCAAAAGAGTTTGCGTCTACTCTAAACAAAACACTTTGCGGCAAATCAAGAGTAGCTTACAAATTTCAAAAAGACAAATGGAGTTGTGTTTAAAAAAGTTTGTGGGAAAAAAAGTGAAAGTGTTGATTTTGCAGTTTGTTTAGATTGGCACGGTAAAATTAAGATCTTGATTGAAAATTATGATGCCTGAGACATTTCTAAAACTAATGAAACTGGTCTATTTTTGAAATGTTTGCCGGACAAGATGTTTACTTTTAACAAATGTCGTGGGGGAAAACATAGTAAAGAGAGGTTGGCAGTTTTACTTGTAGTAAATTTGAACGGCTTGGAAAAACTTAAACCCTTAGTAATAGAAAAAGCAATGAAACGTGCTATGGATTATCGTGCTATCAAAACAGCTTGGATGATGACAGAACTTTTTAACAATTTGCTTTTAACTGTTAATGGGGACATGAAACGGCAAAAGTCAAAAATTTTACTATTTTTAGACAATTGCGCTGCCCACAGCAGTTCTCCTACATTGTCCAACGTGAAACTCTACTTCTTTTCGCCAAATACAACTTCCAAATTGCAATCATTGAATCAAGGAATCATCCATAATTTGAAGACGTTCTATCGCAAAGAATTTGTTACGCTCGTTTTAGAATCTCTCGACAAGCAGCTGACTGCAAATATCACGGTTTTGACAGCTATTTTACTGATTTACAAGGCATAGAGAGGTGTAACACCTTTAACAATTCTGAACTGCTTCAAAAAATCCGGTTTCTTAAAAGAAGATCGAAAAAATCTTTCAATACTTATGGATGATAAAGAACCAGCAATAGAACTATCAGTTGATTTCAGCGGTGTGAGTTTTTCTGACTTTGTTTATGTAGATGAAGATACTGCTGTCTTAGGTTCACTAACCGATGGCAAAATTTTATCTGCGACAGATTCGAATGAAAAAAATATCGAAGAAGATAAGTACAATACATTAGAACCTTTGGCAGAGGTGTCAGTTAAGGAAGCAAGATCTTCATTCGATACCTTACAAACCTTCTGTCTACAAAACGAAAGTCATGAAAAAGCATTTTAGGCATTTTTCTCTTAAAAAAATTATTTAGCAGTCTGAGCAGCAGCAATGTGCTTTGAAGCAAAACAGTATAATACAGTTCTTTCGAAAGATTGATTAATTTACTCTATAAATGTACACGAATGTACCTCTAAACTTTTGTCATCGTTATAGAATAGCAGTAAATGAAGAATAATTTATTAACTCTTAATAATTCGAAGTTTTATTTATTTTTCCTCACAAACTCAAATCATTTGCTTTATCAAACACTCAATAATTCGTAATATTTTAAGAGTTGCTCGAGTTTCAAATTAACGAGAGTCAACTGTAGTATTAATAAGTAATTCTTACTTAAGAAAAATAACGAAAAAAGTCTAGATCCACAAATTTTATCAAAGTATGTATCAAAATCAGTAATGGTCGTGGCTAAAGAATCGGAAAAAAAAAGAAATTCAAATATTATGTTATGCAGACGACGCTGCATTAATCGCTGAGACAACAGACAAGCTCTAAATATTAACACACATCTTCAATACAACAGCCAAGAAATACAATATTATATCAGCAGAAAAACTAGATGTATGACAACAGAAAAACATCTTAATACCCACTATGATGTAAAATCGAAGGTTTAGATATCAGAGAAGCAAGGTTTAGATATCTGGGAATAGATATAACTTCTTCTTCTTCTAGTTCCATGACCGTTATCGATCGTTGGATATCATGTTGGCTACCATATTCGCTATCGTGACTTTATTGACAGCAGCTCTAAATAACTATGTAGTTAATTTTCCATACCATTGCCTTAGATTTTTCAGCCATGATGTTCTTCGTCTACCAGGACCACGATTACCTTGGATCTTTCCCTGAATGATCAGATGTAAAAGATCATATTTTTCAGGGTGTCTCTTAATGTGACCGAAGTATTCCAGCTTGCGTTTCTTTATTATATTGACCAGTTGTGTTGTTTGGCTCAGCCGTCTAAGGACCTCCTCATTTCTAACTCTGTCGACCCAGCTTATTTTCAGTAGTCGTCTGTATACCCACATCTCAAAGGCTGTCAAGCGTTTAAGCATAGCCTCAGTTAGAGTCCACGCTTCCACTCCATACAGCAGGAGAGGAAAAATGTAGCAAGATGTCATAGGAACTCTAAGGTCAATGCTAAGATCGTGACTCAGATATAACTAGTTACAGTTATCAGATGTTGGAAAAGAAGTACGATAACAAAGCTTAAAAGTAAGTAAAGAGGAGGGATCTCTTAATGACACAATTTGGAAGAACAAACACAAAAGACAAGACACAAAAACAAGAATCTATATAGCAGCAATTGGGCCTATATTAACATACACGGTGGAGACAAGACCTGACACATTTAAAACGAGACGACCATTAGAAACAACAGAAACGAAAATACTTCGACGAATATTAGATGATGCAATAATTTAAACAAGTTAGGAGGCTAATATTAAAGAAGAAACAGGCTTTAAAACCTACATACAAGAATAAAAAAGAAGAAGAAAAATGAATCAAAATCAGACAGCAAGAACGAATTAATAAACAACAAGGTGTTCAACAAGGACGAATAATTTCACCACTGTTATTGCACTTCTATAAGCAAAGTCATATTTCAAGTTGTCAAGATGTTGCATGAAACATACGTGAAAATTATAAATTAAAAATAAACCAGGAGACAGCAAAATAGACCTGTTGATTATAAATGGAAAAAAATTTGCGCAAAAACGATAAATATATAACATTAATTATGTTATAAATAAATTTCGATGTTTCACGGATGCCGGTCGTCCCGTAGTCGCATTTTGCTGTGTGGGTATATTTTAAAATATATTCAATATATATTAAAAGTCTATTTTAAATTCCTCGCATACAGCTTTGATGGGAATAAAATTCGCTAAAATTGTTCGAATTCACGAGACAACTTACTATTGTTTTAATTTACAAAGAGCACAAGCGGGGCTCGTTATGTGTGAAATAGAGTTGGGCTAAACTTGGTTCTTTTATAGATTCGATTTTTGCATATAGAATCTATATCCAAGTTATTAAAGTTCAACACTCGAAAGTGTCGTAGATTCATTAAAGTATTTTAATTTAGTTGTTGGTATATCGTTTTGAGTATTTTGAAGTTCAGCTTCTATACTGTATTACTTTTTCTCCATAGTAATATGCTGGAGCGAGCGTCACGAAAGTAACGCCACGAAATATTTAGGAGATGCCGTTTACGTGACGAAAATAGTCCGTTGTACAACATAGAACGACCGTATACATGGTTTTGGTTTTAATTAATAAAAAAAATAAGTAGAACTTAAATATAAACCAAAAATCTATTAGTTTAAACTTACGTTACAATTTTCAAATATTGTTGGCTTTTATAGCATTCAGTACAAAACTGGGAAGTATGTTCTCGGCATATATACTTTTGACACTGTACGCAGTAATAAGACTCATCGCTAATGATTTCAAAAAGTTTCGGCGAGTACTATGAGTATTATTTTTGTCAGCAACGATATGGCTATTTATTCCAAATACATTCAAGGGACTAAAAAAATGTTAGAAGCCATCGACAACTTTTTCGTGACACGGAGTAAGTTCCTTTTAGCTCATTAACGGTGTTAACACCTCCCTTTGATGCATTGTAAAATGTAATCATTGTTGGCTTGTATGTATCGCCACATTATGAATTAATCTCGTCTTTGTAATGCATTGTTGACAATAATGTAACTATTTTGTTTTGCTTGGGCTTAAAGGATACGAAAGTCATGTCTTCGGTAAAACCAAAAATGCTGCAAGTAACTTAAGGCTCCTTTAACTTTGCAGTAAAAATCTCAGGAATTTTTTATTTTTGCGATTTGTGGCCGTAACGGTTTGTTTGTGTTTTTTTAGCAAATCTACGGCTAAAAGTATCGACGTAAACGAACTTATCGAAAGTTACATTTCTTCCAGTTCCAGAAATTGGTTTAATTAATCTTTGTACGACTAAAAAGGCGCTATTGTCAACTTTATAGGGATCATCTTTTTGAGTCCCAACGTACACCTCTACATCCTAGGCATAATATGACGTGGAGTCAACAAGCACTAATATTTTGATTCCATACTGTGTAGGTTTATTCGGCATATATTGCAGATATCCACATTTGCTGCAAAATTACTCATTTTAATTGGCACAACTTCACTTATAGCATAATTGGTTTTGCATCGCTCAATAAATCCATCAAAAAATTCTTTTATAGAAGATGGCTTATCGTACTGTTTCCGTTCCTCTCTATCATAAGACCACTTCGTGAGACGAAAAATCTCTATGCCGGTTCTCTCCTGTGCTCATAGGCACAGGAGAGAACCTTCTTAAGTGTAGGTGTGATGACCGCAAGACTCAAGCAATATATAGAAGACCAATAAGTACTTTAATTTCTTCTATATTTATACTGGTGGCATCTCTTTCTTTACTGTAATTTTTCCGAAGCTTTAGAATATATTTGTTTGTGTGTTCAACTATTTCGCTGATGACAGAGTCTGGAAAAAACAATTGCCAAGCATCAATAATATTGTTTGCTTCTCTGGCTTTTCCAATTACTCCAGAAGATTGAGTCACTATGTTTCTGCTCCGAGTCTTTCTTTTTTGAAACAGCTACTGGAAATTTATTCCACAACGGCTTTTTGTCCCTTCCCACAAAAAACAGACGGGTATTTAGATTTGAATTTCGTTAAAATCTGATAGCTTTTCTCCTTCTTATTGCTCTGAATTAGATTCGTGATCATTGTTTTCCAAAACGCCATCTTGGTCTTCAGGAGGTCCACCTATTTCATCGTCGCTCTCAATTTCAGCCCATATGTCTAAAATACGCTTTATTTCCTTCTCGAAAGAACACATAATCTGCAACTAAAAAAATTCTATTATAAATACATGTGAGTATATTTCTTACTATAAATGGTATAAAAAGAACCATACACAGGGTTTATTTAAGGTATTCTTAACTGTAAAAAGCACACCAATATATAAAACTGTGAAACTGCAACACAAATATCTTTGATATTTATGTACACGCGCACGGTTAAAAGCACCGACTAAAAAAATTAATAAACTGTATCTCTCAAAGACCAAATAAAAACTGAAAGAACATAACACCAGTCGGTAAGGGGAAAACCGCTTGGAGAATTCCAGGAAGGTCAGTACCACCTTCATTGTCATTTTGGTCCTTTCTCGGTCTGTTTTTGGTGGTTGATGATGGTTTAGCATCCTGTTTTAGGCTTATTTGCCTCTTCAGGATGTGGTTTTTTGTTGTGTGGTTGTTGACTGCTTTTTGTTTGTCGTTGATCCACTGGTGGTTGCTTAGCCTGGACAATCAACGGCGAAAAAGCGGTAAGTTCGGTTCTTTTCAGAATTGTTTTCTAAAATGTAATTAGTAAATATTCGTATAAGATTAATAAGCATGAGATATGAGATATGGTGTGAGATATTAATAAGCATGAGATATGATATTAATAAGCATGAGATATGAGATATGAGATATGGTGTGTAGAGTGGTAAGAGAGTAGGTAAGTGGTAGAGAGGAGTTGCCTCCTGAATGTCAATGTATTCTCTCATTTATGGGCTGGATATTCGATAATTGATGTATTGGTGCGGACGGGTAGTCGCAGCGCTTACCATTTACTCACTACCACTACCACTATACAAGCGGCGTCATTTTAAAATTTATCACGGCTCAGTACTTTTAACCGACACGCGAGTAGTTGTGGGTTAAATTGTAAATATACAGAAAACATAGTGAGAAACTTCGTGCAATACAATACCATCTACTGTACTTACCACTTTTTGATCGAATAAGCATTTTAATCCTATTCCTATATATTAAAATTGTTGTGCAATATTTAACTAAAAGCATAATCATATATTAAAAGAGAGCTTCTTGCAGACTGAATAATAATCATGTCAAGTATGATAGGTAGTAGTTATTATTGACATAATAAAATTTTACTCCTGGTTGTTTACATTTCTAGAATTTCTAGATTTGGTTCAATAAAGACCATTTCTCCTATATTCTATGTCATCAGACACTTTTTATTTACATTTATGAAAACTCACATGGATCGTTGCATGAAGCAAGCCAGTCTTCTTTAGTTTTCGAGTGTGCTAAAGACAATTCTGGAATACAGAATTTTTTAGGTTTAACATACATACATACATACATACATACACGTCTTTCCTTATGTTTTAATTAATTTCTTTGGTTTATTTATCTCGACAAATAGATGTTAAGTGTGTCTAATCAAAGGCTGGTAACTTACCATCCGATTAGATATAGATCTCATTTATAACTGCCTTACAATCTTCCTGCTCTACAATAATGTTCTCTTTAATTGTATTTGAGAAACTAACATATACCTTTTTTTTCCTCAGGCAAAACGGGAAAGTCTTTAGTACTTGGCCGCTCTATATCTTGGCTTTTCACATGGTACCACGAAGTGTCAATATTTTCAATCGTCTACCGATTATAACTTCGTTTTCTCTATGTATTATAATCTGTTTGAATATAATATGTTGTTCTCGTTCTGATTACTCGTTTTCCATTCCTTTTTTGACGTTATTTATATCATTTTTCTGGTTAAATTTAAGAGATCAGCTGCTGTAATGGATTATTACAAAATATTGGCTTATGTTGTCGACATAAACATTATTTATGGATAGCAAAATAGATCGTATTTAAATAATGCATTAATAAGTTAAAATCATCGGCAGGCAAAGTGGGACTGATTCTCAACACAGACAAGATCAAAATCATGAAAGTGTCAAGCAAAAATGGACTTTGGACATGTTATGAGAACACATACAGAAAACATGGAAAGTTTTATTATTTACGGAAGAGTAGAAGGCAGAAGATCACGAGGAAGATGATCACCAAGATGGATTAACCAAATTATATAATTATGCTAAAGACCTATGCATGAGTTAAAAGTAAGAGAGAGATAGAAATCTGTGGGTACGGGCAATATACATCACGATGATCTTTACACTCCCTTCGTGGGACAGTACTGAAGAGATAGAGAGAGAGTAAAGTACCTTTAAAAAAAATATTAAGAAAGATTCTAGATTCACTCAAAGGCAGAAATTAGAATTCTCTTTAAACAACCTCTAAAAACAAGCATAGTCAGATCACGGAGACTTGCAAGAACAGATCATAGCCTGAGAAGCGGTAATGAGAGAGCTACCAGAAATATAGCTATATCGACGCCAGATTGAAAGTGGTCACTGGGTCATCTGCTCAATGTATGTGCAGTATTGGAAGACAATGTAATGGACTTCAAAGCGTGGCGAGTCATATATATTGAGACTAAAACTCTTAAAGAGTTGTACGGCTATCGAAAGTAAATAAGTAAGTCATAAATCATTAATTAATTAACTGTATCCGAAATCGACACAGTTGAAAACTAATTTATTAAATGGAAATTAATTCCAAAGTCGGTAAATTGCCACTTTGTATCATTCCTACTAAACAATTCGTTTATGACCGACCCATCTCTAATATGAAATGAATTTATGAATAAAGAGAATAGGTTTTTTTTAAAACCACGCTATCTTTGGATATTGGTAAATCAAACGCTGGTCGACGGTGATAAAACAAACGAGACCAGGTTTCATTTTTGGCATAAATGTGGAAAATTAGTGCATTGTTGTAGCTATCAAAACTGACAGCAATTGGAAGAATCATTATAAACTTAACATAATTATATTTAGTTTATTCATTTTAGAGTTGACTACATGCCTTTATTTTTATCGCAGTATTTTTTATGTCAAATCTGAGCCTTTTTATATTTTAAAGGGTGGCATCACGTTTCCGTAGTTTGTATTTTCAAATTAAGTAAAAGAAATAAGAATAAGACTTACTCACTATCAATTTATTCTATGACCAATGACCGGTTTCGCATACTACAATTTGCTATGCATCTTCGGGTCAACGGTACATGGTAAAGAAAATGCTAAAAATATAAATAAAATCCCTATCGGGCTACATCGTAGTACGTTTTCGGAATAACTATTTCATCATCAGTGCTATCTGGATGTACATGTTTTAAGCCACTTAATATGTGAGTAAAAACCCTTTAAATGTAGTTTTATTCTTTTTGAGTATCATCGTTGGTAATTAAAAACTATGATGTTTAAGTTACAAAAGAAAATGATCACATGGCAATGTAGGACTCCACTGAGTTTGCTAGTCCTTAGACCGAAGTGTCTGTGAGGCGTGTTATGGCGTGTGTTAGTGTCATCAAAAAGTGTGCAAGCTGTCAAAATTTTAAAACGGCTTTGGCTCCTTATTGCTTTATATCGCGTACCACAAAAATAGTATTTAACATGGTGTCAGTTCCCAAGTTATTTTAAAAACTGTTAAAATATATTATCCAACCTAATTATTTTAGTTCTTCTAAATTTGTTTCTGAAACAAACGCTGGCTCCCTATCATAATTTTGTCTTAGAGAGCGAATCTTTTGATTAGCGACTTCTACTGTTATATTCAAAATATCGTCTGAGAAAATATTTAAAAGATGCATATTGGATCAAGTATATCAATTGCAGCAAAGGTCCTGGTTTTACATATAAATTATTCGTACCCATTTTTTCCATATAAATTGTCTATAGCTGGAGTAACCACAAAGCTAGGTATTTCATCGGCAGCATCAATCTGAAAAAAAAACGCAATAAAAATACTGATACCTTACAGGCAAAATATATGACCTACTCAAACATTTGTTATTTCCTCTAAAGTTGTGTCATGCTATAATCTACTCCCGGGTCCAGAGGAAAATTCCTTCTCTTCTGTTTATATCACATTGTGTTTCGGACGTTTTGGAGTATCTAGCTTTTTGATTTCCAAATTCTGTTTTTCCAGATGTTTGACAGACTACCCAGCAGCTGAGATTCCATATCCTCATATGGCAACCATTTTGGATGACCATCGATATCCCCCAAAATCTTCGATTTCACTATCATTACTTTCTAACACTGCCTTCTCCAGCCCTTCACCGATAAACCATGCTTTGACATTTTATTATCTTACTAGTATCGATACGTCAAAAATGGTGGTATAAGAGCGCCTATTGGAATCGATGCCTAAAATTTACATGCTGTATTTCAGAAAATAATATAGAGTTACTCTAGCACTAAAAATCGGTACTGCCTACTAGTAGGTATTGAATTGATGAAAATTGCATTAAAACAAGCATAACTGGAAAGAGGGGAAAAGCGTGGGTAGATAGTGCTATGAAATTTTTAATTTGAGTGCGTAAATTTTACGTACGATATTGGTCTAGGGTAGGGATGGCGGTTTTTGACAAAACACCGGTTTTCTGTTATACATTTTTTTGCTTGCTTTTTAACCTGGCGGTTATAACCGGTCAAACAAAACCGGTTTTTCAAATCGGAAATTTTTCGGTTTTTTTAATCCAATAGGTTACACAGTTACATTTACAATGCACTTTAGTTTGCGATACTTCATTCGACTCGATATCAATATAGTCAAAATTAGTACAATCGAAAGAACATTAATATCAATATAAATAAAACACAATTTTTAATAAAATCGTTTTAGTATATTTATTTAATATTTTAATATTATTATATATTTATTGATTATTATTAAATATAATATAAGTAGAATAAAGTAATATTTTAAGTAAAAAAGTATAGGTTAGAATTATACAAATAGGTTATATTATATGAAATGGATTTAGCATTAGGTTGGCCAGTATTTTTCATAAAACCTATTGAGAAAAACCCGTTCATATATATGTTGGTTGGTTAAGCGGTTTCTCTCATCTGATACAATATCATTCAATGATGACACCAGTCTATTTGATGCCACCGAACTTCCGACCAACGACATGTATTTTTTAGCTATAAAAGCTAAGCCTGGCATACAGGTTCTGTTCTGCTCCCAGAATGAAAACGGATCACTTAATCTCGGCAGCAAAGGCTGCTGCAGATATAGAGTCAGTTCATTTGGAAAAGAACTTTGAATCCATGTGTCCTGAGAACTTGAACTGAAACCACTGTTCACCAACTCTAGATCGTGTGAAGATCAGGGTTTGATTTTAAACTCACTTTGGCTTCTTCATTCTGAAAGGAGCAGAAAGGAGAAAGTTTTTCACTATAGACGGATTCAGACATAGGTTTTTGAAACTCGGGTCTGGGATTATAACATGGCAAAGCAGGGGGTTTCGTAAAAGCTTAGTGCCTCTCTCTAGAAGACTAGTTATAAGCCTTTGCCATAAGTTTTGGTCTGTACCTAATAATCGGTTTTCACTTTAAAAATAAAAAACCGGTATAACCGGGACAAAAAAACAACCGATAAAACCGGTTATTGTGAAGTAAAAAAAAGGTTTTCGATTAAAACCTTTAGGTTTTTCCCATCCCTAGTCTAGGGTTATTAATTCAATGTATCATCCACATAGTTCTTCTCATAATTTTCCATTTCTACTTCCTTTGGCTTTCTTTATTCTTTATTCTTAATTTATTTTACAATATTGTTCCCTATACCTTTAACTTCTTGATTATTATGTATCTTTTGTGTGTGTAGTTTTATTTTATGACTAGAGACATAGTCCATTAGCCTATTATGTTTTGAGTTATTAATTAATTTTTTAAACAATTGTTATAGAGAGAACCCGTAACAAAAAATCTTAACTTCTATTGACTTACATATAAGTACGTACCTACATTAATTTTTTTTTTCATAGATTATTATGTATCAAATTGTTTTAACTAGGGAACTGCTTATTAACCCCGACAAAAATTATTCGTATTTTACCAAGTAAGGTTTTTCTAAAAAATATATTTTGTTACAAGAAATAATTGTGTCAGTATCGTGCTATAATTACCTTGTTAATATTTATATTGTAATTGGTATTTATTACTTTTATGTAGGTACACTTTGGTTGCATATCCAATATCGTCCTTAGAGATTAAACCATCCAGAATTCTCTGCGTGTCAAATGTTTTAAGTCCGTGTATTTATTTTTTGTATTTTTTACGAAAATTGTACTTCGTAAATTCTAAATATTTCAAACATTTTTTTGTACTTTAAAAAACTGCCTAATGGCGCTAGAATATTTCCGAATTTTATTAGGTACTCGTATCCATGCAAGCGAAGCCAATATCGTTTTTTCGATTCGCGTCAAAATAAGTGCATATGTGCCGTAAGTGCAGGAAGTTTATTTGATGCAACTGACGGGAAATATTCACTCGGTTAAATGACGAGGATGCAGCTTGGGGTATAAACTACCGCACATACATTCACAAAGCATTATCAGTTAGGTTTTAATTCAGCAGCGGTAATGGTTTGGAACGATGTCATCCAGCACTATAAAAATATAAAAGTAGTAGAGAAGTCAAATATCAAATTGAAGTACATTAAATTTTGATGTGTGTGTGTGTGTTCTGAAAGGTTTCCGCGGTTAGTACAAATAAACCTAAAGCTAAGATTAATACTATTACTGGAATTTATGTTAAACTTAACAGTCTTCCAGGTTGAACCGCCTCGATTATCATTTCGCCGAGCGTTCGACATCCTCTTAGATGTCTTCTTCAGGGCTTTCGAGGTCTCAGTCTGGGGGCTCGGGAGATGAACAAAAATGCAAAAAGCATTACTGTAATGCTCTGATTAGTGATTATTGCAGCAGTGTCTGGGGACTCTAGAGACTGGCGAGTGGCAGAGGGAAGTGTCCCTGCCCCCGCGAATCATGCTTTGCTCTCAATCCCTTATTGATAGAAATCATGTCCCATTTCTTTATCATATCAAAATCTAGTTTCCTACTTCCTATCCCTCCCTGGTTAAGGGCAGCGGCGATCATCAATACCAGTTTAAGGCGTAGAGGAAATGATTCTGGACCTGCTTGAAACTGGATTACCACAAGCATGAAGAAAATGGTCCTCGGTGCGGGGCACCGCTTAAATGGGGATAAAGTGGACTGACAATACAAATATACGACCGGATAGTACGCATTACCACCTGGAATGTACCCAGCTTATTTATGTCCGGGAAACTGGCAAACACTGAAGCCGAGATGCTAAGACTGAAAATAGACATCTTGGAAATGAGTGAAGTAAGATGGCCTAGTTCAGGAGTAAAAAAAACAAAACATGGATACATATATTATTTAGGTGAAACCGACCCAGAACATCAATACAGAACTGCTATATTAGTGTTGAACAAAATTGCTCAATCAGTCACATCCCTCTAGTGTTGAAATTACAAACAACTCACAGAAAACTAAATATTATGCAGGTCTATGCTGCAACAAGTGACAAGTCAGAAGAAGAAATCGAAAAATTATATAACAACATAGATAAAATAATGCGACTGACAAAAAGAGGTGGGATGACGATGATTGTGGGTGACTTTAATGCTAAAATTTTTCGTGGTGCTGAAGGAGACCACATAGGATCATACGGTCCAGGTACCAGAAATTATAGAGGAGATAGACTTGTACAATTCTGTACACTGTAAAAAACAATCTATTAATAGCCAATACCTTCCTTCAAACAAAATCCTAGAAGGCTATACACATGGAAATCACCTGCAGACAGAAAAGACAGAATTGTTAGAAATCAAATTGACTTCATTTTGGAGGAAAATGCAATACTTGAATCGGGTGCTGAGAGGCGAAAGATACGAATTACTTCAAGTTATACTGGAAGAAAAAGTACAAGTTAAAAGATCAGTAGGAAGACGCCAGAACTCGTGGCTGTAAGATCTGAGGAGATGGTTCAACCGCTCATCCGCAGAAATATTTGGCAGAGCAGTTTCTAAAATTATAATTGCCATTTGTATCGCTAACCTTCGAAAGGAGACGGTGCCATGAGAAAAAGATACCTTGTGGTAAAGCCGAGCTGTTTTAAAAAACTGTGTGGAGTTTATGATCTCTAGAGTTATTAAGCATTTCCTTACGAGAAGGTTTCAAGTGCAATGCTTTATCGAGATTGGTCAATGGTTTGCAGTA